>JAODAL010063702.1:0-19105 GCA_025379985.1 Phyllomedusa bahiana
ACGGCCGCACTCTGCCATAAAGCCCCGACTGCTGGAGGCTGCAGTGATAGTTGTGGAGCTTTCTCCCTCCTGCATCTCTGGAGCTCGGCCACAGTGATCTTGGGGTTCTTCTTTACCTCTCTCCCCAAGGCTCTTCTCCCACCATTGCTTAGTTTGACTGGATGGCCGGGTCGGGGGAGAGTTGTGGTTGTCCCAAACTTGTCCCATTTTAGGATTATGGAGGCCACTGTGCTCTTAGAAACCTTGAGGGCTGCAGAGATTCTTCTGTAACCTTGGGCAGTTCTGGGCCTTGCCACAATTTTGTCTCTGAGCTCCCTGGGCAGTTCCTTAGACCTCATGATTCTCATGTGCTCTGACATGCACTGTGAGGTCTTATACAGACAGGTGTGTTCCTTTCCTAATCAAGTCCAATCAGTTTCATTAAACACAGCTGGACTCCAATGGAGGAGTAGAACCATCTCAAGGAGGATCAGAATCAAATGAACAGCCTTGGAGTTAAATATGAGTTACAGCAAAGGGGCTGAATACTTATGACCACAGCAAAGGGCTGAATACTTATGACCAAGTGATATTTCAGTTTTTCTCATTGAATAAATTTTCAATCATATCTACATTTCTGTTTTTTTCCTTTCAAGATGGAGGGGGGGGCAGAGTGTACATTAATGATCTTACCAAATGGCTGCAATGAAACAAAGAGTGAAAAGTGTAAAGGGGTCTGAATACTTTCCGGACCCACTGTATAATGAAGATGTAGAGGCCAGTGAGGGTAGGGGCCCCGGGGTTGGGCCCCCGCCTGCCGCCGCCGCACACACTGTCGTACAGGAGACACGATTGTGATGGATGTTCGCTCCCGTGGATCACGTTACTGTTCAGCTCTTTGACAAATGACTTTTCTGACCATAAAATATTCCGGTTTTTATTAAACCTTCGCTTGTGGCCGGAGACGCCGCGATGTTTACTTTAATAACTTGCCCGTCGTCGGCCATCGATTTCTGGAGAATTCTGACGAGATGGGGAATGATCACCCCGAGGAGGGGCCCCCAACAGGACACTGCCTCACAGGGATGGGGTGAGCAGTATGTGAGGGGTGCACGGGTGCTGCCCCTCCACACCAGCCATACTGGTCCAGTCTTCTCCCCTCCACACCAGCCATACTGGTCCAGTCTTCTCCCCTCCACACCAGCCATACTGGTCCAGTCTTCTCCCCTCCACACCAGCCATACTTGTCCAGTCTTCTCCCCTCCACACCAGCCATACTTGTTTAAATCGGCTCCCCCCCACACCATCCACACTGGGGCCCGTCGTCTCCCCCCCCAAACCACCCAAATGGGGCCAGTTTTTCTCCCCTCCACACCACCATACTGATCCCCATCCCCCCCACACCAGCCATACTGTCCATTATCTCCCCTCCACACCAGCCCTAAATTGTTCATCTTTGCCGCTCCCACCACCATCCGTCCCGTCTTCCCCCTCCACACCATCCACCTTTGGGAAACAGTCTCTCCCCCCCACACCAGCCCTACTTGTCCAGTCTTTTTTCCCTTTCCCCACCAGCCACACTGGGGCCAAATCTTTTTTTCCCCCCAACCAGCCAAACTTTTTACATCCTTCCCCCCCCCACACCACCCCCAAATGGTCCAGTCTCTCCCCTCCACCCATTCACACTTACATTCCCTTTTCCCCTCCACACCAGCCATACGGGCCAGAACATTCCCTCCCCACCAGCCATACTTGCCCCGCATTTTCCCCCCACATACCAAAAGTTTTTTGTCCCCGTCTTTTCCCCCCCAACCACCATGCGGGCCAGTCGTCCTCTCCCCCCTACACCAGCCCCTAAATGGGGCAGTCCCTTTTCCCCCCCACACCACCATACCCGGTTTTTAGTCCTCTCCCCTCTACACCAGCCACACTGGACCAGTCCTCTAACCTCCACACCACCATCTCCCAGTTTCCCCCCCCCTCCACAAAAGCTATAAAAAGCCAATCCCCAACCCCCCCAAACCACCATACTGGTCCAGTCCTTTTCCCCTCCACACCAGCCATACGGTTTCCCGTCTTTTTCCCTTTCCCCACCAGCCATACTGCCAGTCTTCTCCCTTCCACAACCCCATACTGGTCCATTTTTAAAAACCCCCCCACACCACCCTAGGGCCAGTCTTCTCCCCTCCACACCAGCCATACTTGTTCAGTCGTCTCCCCTCCATACCAGCCAAGCACATCCAGTCTTCTCCCCTCCACACCAGCCATACATGTTCAGTCTTCTCCCCTCCACACCAGCCATACTTGTCCATTTTGTCCCCTCCACACCCGCCATACTTGTCCAGTCTTCTCCCCAACATACCAGCAAAGTTCCTCCAGTGTTCTCCCCCTCCACACCCCAAGCCCGGGCCAGTCCCTTTTCCCCCCCAAACCAGCCAAGCTTCTCCAGTCCCTTTTCCCCTCCACACCAGCCATAAATGGTCCCCCTTTTCCCCCCCTCCACACCCCCAAAACGGTTTCCCTTCGTCCCCCCCTCCTTTACCCGCCATACTAATCCATTTTTCTCCCTTCCACACCCGCCATACTTGTCCCCTCTTCTCCCCTCCACACCCCCATACTTGTCCAGTCCCTTTTACCCCCAAAACCCCCCCATACTTTTCCAGTCTTTTCCCCCCCACAAACCGCCAACTTTCCCCTCTTCCCCCTCCACACCACCCTTCTGGTCCATTTTCTCCCCCCCACACCCCCCAAGCTTGTCCATTTTTCTTTCCCCCCACAAACCCCCATACAGGTCCAGTTTTTTCCCCTCCACACCCGCCAAGCTTGTTCCCTCTTCTCCCCTCCCCAAAACCCGTCATAAATTGTCCCAGTCTTCTTCCCTCCACACCAGCCAAGCTTGTCCAGTCTTCTCCCCTCCACAACAGCCAAGCTTGTCCAGTCTTCTCCCCTCCACACCAGCCATACTGGCCATTTTTCGTCTTCCACACCACCAACTCGTCCCGGGCTTCTCCCTTCCACACCCGCCCAAACTCGCATTCCCTTTTCCCCCCCACAAACCCTCACACTTGTACAGTCTTCTCCCCTCCACACCAGCCCCTACTTGTCCCCTCTTTTTGCCCCCCACACCACCATACTTTTTTCCTTTTCATCCCCCCCACACCAGCCCTTTCTTTTCCAGTCTTTTCCCCTCCACACCACCATACTGGTTCACCCCCTCCCCCCACACCAGCCCTACTTGTCCCAAAAATTTTCCCCCCCACACCACCCCTACTTTTTCCATCTTCTCCCCCCCTCACCAGTACCACTTTTTAAAAATCTTCCCCCTCCCCCAAACCCGCCATATGGCCATGTTTCACCCCTTTCCCCACCAAACCCAAATTTTTCCCGTCTTCACCCCCTTTTTCCCCACCCCCACTTGTCCATCTTCTCCCCTCACACCAGCCTACTTTTCCAGAACATTTCCCCCCACACCAGCCATACTGTTCATTTTTCTCCCCTACAACCCGCAAAATTCGTCCCCCTCTTCCCCCCCCCACACCACCCCAAATGGGCCAGTTTGTCCTCTCCCCTCTACACCACCAAAGCGGTGCAGTCCCTCCCCCCCCTCCACAAACCCGCCCTACTGGTCCAGTCCCCCCTTCCCCCCTTTCACCAGCCATACTGCTCCAGTCTTCTACCCTCCACACCAACCATACTCGTCCAGTCCCCTCCACACCAGCTATAAAAGTCCAATCCTCTACCCCCCTACACCACCCATACTGGTCCAGTCTTCTCCCCTCTGCACAAGCCATACTGGTCCAGTCTTCTCCCCTCCACACCAGCCATACTTGTCCAGTCTTCTCCCCTCCACACCATCCATATTGGTCCAGTCTTCTCCCCTCCACACCAGCCTTTCTTGTTTAGCCCTTTTCCCCTCCATACCAGAAAAGCACATCCTTTTTCCCTCTCCACACCACCAAACATTTCAGCTTCTCCCTCCATACCAGCCAAGCACATCCAGTCTTCTCCCCCCCACAAACCCGCCATACGGTCCAGTTGTTTCCCCACCACCAAGCCCTACTAATCCAGTCCCTTTCCCCCCACACCACCCCGAATTTTCCATTTTTTTCCCCTCCACCCGGGGCCCTACTTGCCAAACCCTTTTCCCCAACAAAACCCGCAAAAAATTTCCCGCGGGGTTTTTCCCACCACACCCGCCATACTTTTCCAGTCTTCTCCCCTCCACACCAGCCAAGCTTTTTTTCCCCTTCCCCCTCCCACCACCATACTTGTCCAGTCCTTCCCCCGCTCCACAACAGTCCCTACCCCGCCAGGGCTTCCCCCCTTTCAAAACCCGCCATACACGTCCCAGTTTTTCTCCCCTGCACACCACCCCAAAACCCATCTTCTCCCCCCGCAACCCACCATACTTTTCCCCTCCCTCCCCTCTGATAAGCCCCTAATTTTTCCATTTTTTCTTCCCTCCACACCAGCCAACTGATCCAGTCCCTTTTCCCCTCCACACCCGCCAAACTGGTCCAGTCTTCTCCCCTCCACACCAGCCATACTTGTCCAGTCTTCTCCCCTCCACACCAGCCATACTGGTCCAGCTTCTTCCCCTCCACACCAGCCATACTTGTCCATTTTTTCCCCTCCACACCAAACCATAAATTTTCCGTCCTCTCCCCTCCAATACCAGCCAAGCACATCCATCCCTCCCCCTTCCCCGAAAAACCCCCTTTCTGGTCCAGTTGTCTCCCCTCCACTCCAGCCATACTAATCCAGTCTTCTCCCCTCCACACCAGCCATACTGGTCCAGTTGTCTCCCCTCCACACCAGCCAAGCTCGTCCATTCTTCCCTCCACACCAGCCAAGCTCAACCAGTCTTCTTCCCTCCACACCAGCCAAGCTCGTCCCTCCCTTTTCCCCCCCCATACGAACCATATTTGGGCCAGTCTTCTCCCCTCCACAAACCCCCATACTTGTTTTATCTCCCTTTCCCCCCTACCAAACCAAGCACTTTCCCGCCCTTTTCCCCTCCACACCCCCATCCCGGTCCCCGTTTCTCCCCTCCACACAAGCCATACTAATCCAGTCTTCTCCCCTCCACACCAGCCAAAAATTTGGGCCTTCCTTTTTCTCCTCCCCCCCAGGGCCCAAAATTGGGCCCCCTCTTCTCCCCCCTACACCACCCATTCTGGTCCAGTCTTCTCCCCTCCCCCACCATTTAAGCTCGTCCAGTCCCTTTTCCCCCTTTAAACCACCATACTGGCCAGTCTTCTCTCCCCCCACACCAGCCAAATTTGTCCATTCCCCTTCCCCCTCTCCACATGAGCCATATTGGTCCAGTCTTGGTCATATTCGTCCCCTCCACACCAGCCTACAGGGCCCCTTCCCTTCCCCCCCAACATTCCCGCAAAGTTTTCCCCCCAGTGTTTTCCCCCCACACCAGCCAAAACTTGTCCATCTTTCCCCTCCACACCAGCCAAGCTTCTCCAGTCTTTCCCTCCACACCACCATACTGGGGCCAGTTTTTTTTCCCCCCCCCACCCGCCATACTTTCCCCCGGTTTTCTCCCCTCCTTCAAACCCGCCAAACTAATCCAACTTCTCCCTTCCACACCAGCCCCTACTTTTCCCGCTTCCTCCCCTCCACAAAACCCCCAAACTTGTCCCTTTTTCCCACCCCCCACCCAGCCAAAAATTGTCCCAATCTTTTTTCCCCTCCCACCAGCCAACTTTTCCAGTCCCTTCCCCCCTCCACCCAGCCATTCCTTTGGCCAGTCTTTCCCCCTCCCACCAACCAAGCTTTTTCCATCTTTTTTCCCCTCCCACCCCGCCCTTCTGGTCCCCCATTCCCCCCCTCCACACCAGCCAAGCTTGTCCAGTCCCTTCTCCCCCCCCCCAAAACCCCCTTCCCTACTTTTTCCCGTCTTCTTTCCCCCCACACCACCAAGCTTGTCCCTTTTTCTCCCCTCCAAAAACAGCCCAAATTGTCCAGTCTTCTCCCCCCACACCAGCCATACTGGGCCAAATCTTCTTCCCTTCCCCACACCCGCCCAAACTCGTCCCCGTCCCTTTTCCCTTCCACAAACCCGCCAAAAACCTTTTGTCCCCCTTCTCCCCTTTCCCCACCATCCCCATTTACAGCTTCCCCCCTCCCACAAAAACCCCCAAACTTGTCCAGTCCCTTTGCCCCTCCAAAAACCCGCCATACTTGTCCCCTCTTCAAACCCTTTCCCCACCAAACCATACTTGTCCAGCGTCTCCCCTCCCCACCACCAAACGGTTCAGCCCCCTCCCCTCCACACCACCCTACTTGTCCAATCTTCCCCCTCCACACCCCCCAAAAGTCCAGTCTTCTCCCCTCCCACCATCCCACTTGTAAAAGTCTTCCCCCCTCCACACCACCATACGGTCCAGTCCCTTTAAACCCCTTTCCAAAACCCGCCCTACTTTTCCTTCCCTTTACCCTTCCCCACCAGCCCTACTTTTCCAGGGCTTCCCCCCTCCACAACCCGCCATAATGGTCCAGAAAATTCCCCCACACCAGCCATAACTGGTTCATCCCTTCCCCCCCACATACCAGCAAAGTTCCCTCCATTTTTCTCCCCCCCACAACCCGCCATACTTGGGCCCCGTCGGGCCCCTCCCCTCTACAAACCCGCCAAAGCTGGTTTCACGACTCTCCCCCCCACCAGCCCAAATGGGCCAGCCTCTCCCCCCTACACCCGCCAAAATGCACCATTCCCTTTTACCCCCACAAACCCAAACCCAAAACGTCCCCGGGCCCCTCCCCCACCAGGGTATAAAAGTCCAATCCTCTACCCCCCTACACCACCCATACTGGTCCAGTCTTCTCCCCTCTGCACAAGCCAAATGGTCCCTCTTCTCCCCTCCACACCAGCCATACTTTTTCCAGTTTTTTCTCCCCCCCACACCCATCCCCTATTTTTTCCAAATCTTTCTCCCCTCCACACCAGCCAAAACTTGTTCAGTCCCCTTTTCCCCTCCCCAAACCCGCCCAAACACACCAAACCCCTTCCCCCCTCCCAAAACCAGCCAACATGTTTTATTCCCTTTTCCCCCCCATACCCGCCAAGCACACCAGTCCCTTTTCCCCCCCACACCAGCCATACCCGGGCCCCCGTTTTTTTCCCCCCCACCAACCATACTAATTTCCCGTCTTCTCCCCTCCACACCAGCCATACTTGTCCATTTTTTTCTCCTCCACACCAGCCATACTTGTCCTCCTTTTCCCCAACATACCAGCAAAAATTTCCCGCAGTTTTTCCCCCTCCACACCACCAAAACTTGTCCAGTCTTCTTTCCCCCCCACACCCCCAAGCTTGTTTCCCGTCTTCTCCCCTCCACAAAACCCGCCATACCCTTTTCCGTCTTCCCCCCGGGGTTTCCCCATCAGTCATACTCGTCCAGTCTTCCCCCTGCAAAACCAGCCTACACCCTCCGTCTTTTCCCCCGCACACCAGCCATACACGTCCAGTCTTCTCCCCTCCACACCAGCCATACTGGTCCAGTCTTCTCCCCACCAAACCACCATACTGGTCCCCTTTTTCCCCTTTCCCCACCACCCCTACTTGTCCATTTTTCTCCCCCCACACCAGCCAACTTGTCCATCGTCTCCCCCCCATACCACCAAGCACACCAACTTCTTCCCCTTCACACCAGCCATACTGGTCCAGTTGTCTCCCCTCCACTCCAGCCATACAAATCCAGTCTTCTCCCCTCCACACCAGCCAAACTGGTCCAGTTGTCTCCCCTCCACACCAGCCAAGCTCGTCCATTCTTCCCTCCACACCAGCCAAGCTCAAAACCCCTTTTTTCTTCCCCCCCACACCACCAAGCCGTCCAAATCTTCTCCCCCCCCCATCAGCCATATTTTTTCCCCGTCTTCTCCCCCCCACAAACCCCCATACTTGTTCAATCGCTTCCCCCATACCAGCCAACACATCCATCTTTCCCCCCACACCCGCCATACGGTCATTTGTCCCCTCCACACCAGCCAAACTAATCCAGTCTTTCTCCCCTCCCACCACCCGCCCAAAATTGGGCCAGTCTTCTCTTTCCCCCCCCAGCCAAATTGGTCCATCTTCCCCCCCCCCACACCAAACCATAAGGTCCAGTCTTCTCCCCTCCACACCATTTCCCAAACTCGCCCGTCCTTTTTCCCTTTAAACCAGCCATACTGGCCAGTCCCCCCCCTCCTCCCCCACCAGGGATAAATTTTTTCCCGTCTTCCCCCTCCACATGACCATATTGGGTTTCCCGTCTTGGGCATAACGTCCCCCCACACCAGCCAATCTGGCCATCTTCTCCCCTCCACACCAGCCATACTGGTCCATTTCTCCCCTCCCTATCAGCCAAGCTCATCCCAAACCCTCCCTTTTACACCCGCCCCCTACTCATCCATCTACTGCCCCCCATTCCCCCATATCATCCAGTCTTCCCCCCCTCCACACCACCATACTGGCCAGTCTTCTCCCCCCCACACTAGCCATACTCGTTTCCCCCCCTCTCCCCCTCCACACCAGCCAAACTGGGCCCGTTTTTTTCTCCCCTCCACACAACCATACTCGTCCATCCCTTTTCCCCCCCACACCACCATCTCATTCAGGGCCCCTCCCTTCCCCCAAACCCGCCAAAAAAACCCGTCCCCCGTTTTTCTCCCCTTTCCCCACTAGCCCTACTCGGCCATCCCTCTCCCCCCCTACCCCGCCATACTGGCCAGTCCTCAAACCCCCTACAAACCCCCAATTTTTCGTCCAGTCCCCTCCCCTCCATACCAGCCATACTAGTCCAATCCTCTACCCCCCTACACCAGCCATACGGGTTTATCTTTTCCCCCCCTACAAACCCGCCATACGGTCCAAACCTCTACCCCCTACAAAACCCGCCATTTTTCTTCCCGGGCCCCTCCCCTCCATACCACCATACTAGTTTCCAAAACCCCCAAAACCCCCCCCACCACCATAAATGGTTCAGTCTTCTCCCCCCCCCACCAGCCATACTGGGGCCCCGTCCCTTTTCCCCCTCCATACCACCAACTTTTCCCGTCCCTTTTCCCCCCCATACCAGTCCCTAAATCGTCCAGTCCCTTTCCCCCCCGCACACCACCAAAAACACGTCCAGTCTTCCCCCTGCACACCAGCCCTAAAATTTTCCCCCTCCTCTCCCCTCTGAAAGCCATATTTTTCCCCTTCTTCTTCCCGCAACCAGCCATACTTTTTTAAACTTCTGCCACCCCAAAACCAGCCATACTTGTCCAACTTTTACTGTCCCGCCCCTCCAACCGGGCCCAAAGTTTTCCAGGGCTCTCCCCTCCACAGCAGCCCTACTGGCCCCAAACTTCTCCCCTCCACACAACCATACATGTCTGTCAACTCCCCTCCACACCAGCCATACTTTTCCAATCTTCTCCCCCAAAACCCAAACCCAAACTTTTCCGCCCTTTTCCCCTCCACACCAGCCATACTTGTCCAGTTCCCTCTCCCTCTAAAACCAACCCCCCACACGTCCAGTCTTCTCCCCTCCACACCCCCAAACTCGTCCATTTCCCCTCCCCCCTACACCACCATACGGGGCCCTCCCCTACCCCCTACACCACCAATTTTCGGCCAGTTTCCCCCCCCCTCCACACCACCATACCCACCCCAAACCTCTACCCCCCCCCCAAACCAAACCAAACTGGTTTATTTTTCTCCCCCCCCACAGCCGCCATAAAAAGGGCCAGGGCTTTCCCCCTCCTACCAGCCCCTACTTGCCCCGTCTTCTCCCCTCCAAACCAGTCAAATTTTCCGTCCCTTTCCCCCCGCACACCAAACCATACTTGTCCCAGTCTTTTTCCCCTCCATACCATTTAACCGTCCCCGTCCTCCCCCCGGCACACCAGCCATACACCTCCAGTCTTCTCCCCTCCATACCAGTCATACTCGTCCAGTCTTCCCCACGCACACCAGCCATACTTTTCCAGTTTCTCCCCCCCATAAACCCTCCCAAAATCGTCCATCCCTTCCCCCCCCCACCACCCCTCCACTTCCGTTCTTCCCCCCTTTCACACCAGCCATACTTGTCCACTCCTCTCCCCTCTGATAAGCCATATTTGTCCATTCTTCTTCCCTCCACACCAGCCATACTTTTCCAATCTTCTGTCCACCACATCAGCCATACTTGTCCAGACTTCTCCTGTCTGCCCCTCCACACTGGCTAAAGTTTCCCCGAAAATCCCCCTCCACAGCAGCCAAAATGTCCAATCCCTTTTCCCCCCCACAAATAGCCCCCTACTTGTCTGTCAACTCCCCCCCCCCCACTAGCCATACTTGTCCATTCCCTTTTCCCTTTTTACAATACCATACTTTTCCATTTTTCTCCCTCTACCCCCAAACCAAAAACTTTTTTCCCCGTCTTCTCCCCCTACACCAGCAAAACTTGCCAGTCTTCCTCCCTCTACCCCCCCCTATACTTTCCAGCTTTTCCCCTCCAACACCCCTAACTTTTCCCCGTCCTCTCTTCCCTTTCCCCCCAGTCATCTTGTCCCCCGTTATCTCCCCCTAAACCACTTTTACTTGTCCCAAACTTCTTTCTCCCCTCTAACAACCCCTAAAACTTGCCAGGGCCTCCCTCCTTCCCACCAGCCATACTTTTTCCCGTCCCCTCCCCTCCACACCAGCCATACTTTCCATCAAACCCCCCAAACCACTTAAAACTTGTCCAGTCCTCTCTCCTTTCCCCCCCCCATAAAATTTTTCTAAATTCTTCTCCCCTCACCACCAGCCATACTTGTCCAGTATTCTGGACATACTTAAGCAGCCTTCACCTCTCCACACTGGCCATATTTTTTCAGTCTTCTCCATGCCACCCCTCCACACCAGGCATTCTTGTGCAGTCTTCTCCCCTCCTCACCAGCAATACTTGCCCAGTCTTCTCCCCTCCACAACAACTATACTTTTCCATTATTTTCCTGGCTGCCCCTCCACACCAGCCATTATTGTCCAGTCTCACTCCCATCCTTCATACCAGTCATACGTGTTCAGTCTTCTCTTGGGCCCCTTCAAACCAGCCAAACTTCTGCAGTCCTGTCCCCTGCACACCAGCTATACTTGTACAGTCTTCTCCCGGCCTTCCTCCACACTGCCATACTTAACCAATCTTCTCCCTTTCACACCAACAAAACCTTTCCAGTCTTCTCCTGGCTGCCACTCTATGCCTGCCATACTTGTCTATTTTTCTCCCAGCTGCTCCTCAACATAAGCTATAATTGTCCTGTCTTCTCCTATCCACACCTCAAAACCAGTGTCACGGATGCCCCTGCGACCCTCATCCCGGGTCGCAGGCACATCCGTGCCCCGCTGCCAAGCGGTGCCGCGACCCGCATATTGGGTCACGGATGCGCTCATTCCCCTGCCTGTCCCCCTGTACACTTACCCAGCCACGCTCCTGCTGCAGTCTCTGTCCCGCGGCGCGCGTGGCCCCTCTCCCTATGGCGCGTGTCGGCAGTGTTAAATTTAAAGGGCCGTGCACCGGTAATTGGCTATTGCTGGTCGCTGCCCCTATTTAAGCCTGCCTCTTCCTAGTTACCCTGCCGGATCTTTAGTGCCATTAGCCTACTTAGAAAGCGTTCCTGAAGTCTTGTCTGATTACCGTGTACCGTACCGTTTGCCTCCATCTCTCGACCACGAACCTTGCCGCCTGCCCTGACCATCCTGCCTGTCCTCGACCACGAACCTTGCCGCTTGTCCTGACCTTCCTGACTGTCCCCGACTACGAGCCTGCCTTACGATTTTGTACCATGCTACACCTCGGCTGCCTCCACAAGCAAGTCACGTCAGGGGTAGCGACCTGGGAGATTCCCGCCGCAGCAAGTCCATCCCGCTTTGCGGCGGGCTCTGGTGAAAACCGGGACCTACTTAGATTCTGCTCCCTGGCGTGACTTATGCAATCACTTGCGGTGGTCCAGAGGATCCACTACCGTTGCCTGTGACAACCAGCCATACTTGTCCAGTTTTCTCCAGGCCACCACCCCATCAGCCATACTTTTCCAGTCTTCTCGCCTCCACACCAGCCATATTTGTCCAGTCTTCTCCAGGCTGCCCCTCCCCACTAGTCATATAAGGCCAGTCTTCTCCCAGCCACCCCTCCACATCATCCATGCTTAACCTATCCTCTCCCCTTCACACTAGCCATACTTGACCAATCATCTCCAAGCCCACCTCCACACCAGCCATACTTGTCCAGTCTTCTTCCTGTCACCCCTCCACACCATTCATACTTTTCCAGTTTTCTCCCAGCTGCCCATCCACACTGGCTATACTCTTTCAGTCATGCTCTGCCCACCCCTGTACACTGGCCATATTCTTCCAATCATCTCCTGGCCTCCCCCTACACGAGACCATGTCACTGACTAATGCCTGCTCAGTCTAAAATTTGACTCTCAGATTTTTTTGCAGTTTCCCAAAAGCAATTGCAGGTTTGAACCTTGAGGTTAATTGTCCTGGGATGTCCACTCCTGGAGAAATTGTCTCTTGTCCTAAATATTCACTTCTAGTGAATATTCTTCTCACTGCTCTGTAGACGGATGGAGATTGCTTGAAAATGTTCTTATAACCCTTTCCAAATTGATAGGAGCAGCAGTTGCTTCCCTAAGGTCATTGCTGATGTCTTTCCTTCTTGGCATTGTGGTAGCATGTCTGGTGCTTAAGACCAGTAAACGGCCACAACTCCTGCTTCCATACAGGCTCTCACACTCAGTGATGGTAAATGAGTCCAGAGCAATAGATGAGCAGCGCCCGACGGCCACTTATCCTCTTAATTCCAGCGGAATTTACTGCAAATAAAAAACACAAAAACAAACCAAAACAAAAATCAATGTGCACATGGGACTTTCAAAAGATCAGACTTGGAATGAATTGTTGGCAATAAGAAAAAACTCTTACTACACAGAAAAATGCAAAAATCATTTAAACTGGTCAAACAGAATCCATTCAGCATAAAAACCCTCAACTCAACTGCATGAAACCAGACAGAGTTTTATATGTCGAAAAACGTTGTATACACACACACCTACGCATGTCACTTAAGCATAGAGTAATCAGGAGTAGACAAACGATGCGCTATTGCACAATCTCGTGTAAAAAAAATACTATAAAGTGGCCAATAACTAGTATTGCCGCGTCCAGTAAAGTCAGATTTATCAGAATCTAACATAATTTATCCCGCACACTGAACACTGGTGAAGAAAAAAAATCTAAAGGACAAAATTGCGGGGTTTTTTGGCCATTTCATGTCCCCCTGAAAATTTAAATAAAAAGTGATCAAAAAAGTTGTAACTATCCCAATATTGTGGCAAAAAAATTTTTAAATTTCAGCCCCAGAAAACAAAAAAACCCCCACAGTGGAAGAACGAAAAAATTTTTACGGTCACCGAAAAAGGGCAATATGATATTTGGTATTGCTGAAATTGTATCAACTTGAAAAATTTACAAAACACATCTTTTTAAACTGAAGAGTGAATAGACCCTTATTTTTTAAACCACTGTAAGGGGGGGTTAATAAAAACACAAGATATTCCTTTTGATTCATAGATGTTGTACTAATAAACATCGACTCAACAAAAATATCCCAAGCTTGTGGGTCCCCATAGGCATAGTCATCTAAAACCCTGTTATATGTATGACGGCCCAAACCCCCAACATTTTAAAATGAAAATATTTGACCCCTTAAAGTCTTCCTTTTAAAAGGGTTTGCAAAACTTTGGGCAAACTTCGTTCCCATCGCCGTGCCCTTGGTCTACAGAAAAAGTTCTGACTCGCAGGCAGAAACAATGGGGACAATTAAAAAAACGGCGGGTCAAAACTTTTTTTTTTGCCCATAGCGACCAAAAAGAGTCTTAAACAACCAAGCCCTAAACCAATCAAGGGGCCCATAGCCACCCAAACAGAGCCCCTAGCCACCAATCAAGGGCCCAAACACAAATCAGAGCTCATAGCCCAATCAGAGCCCATACGACCAATCAAACTCTTAACAAACCGCCCATAGCCACCAAACAGGCCCATAGCCACCAATCAAGCCTGCCACAAAAAGAGCTCATGCCACCAATCAAGCCCATGCCCCCAATAAGCCCCTACCACCAAGCCCCTGCCACCAATCAGACCCATGTCACCAATCAGAGCTCTAGCCCAAATCAGAGTCATAGACCCAAACGAGCCCATAGCCCCCAATCAAACCCAAGCCACCAATCAGAGCTCATAGCCCCCAATCGAGCCCCTAGCCACCAATCAAGCCATAGCAACCAAACAGACCCATAGCCACCAATCGACTCCCCTTTAAATTTTTCAAGCCTAACAAAAAAAAGGAGACCCGACTGTTTGCTAACCCGATTTTTCGCTATGGCTCGAATGGTTGCCCCTGGGGGTGAAAGGTCGCCGTGGGGTTGAATGGGCGCCGTGGGCTCGAAAGGCGCCCTGGTTGAAATTTTTCTGTGGGATCGATTTGGGGGGCTATGGGCTCTGATTGGTTGCTATGAGCTTATGGGCTAGAGTGATTGGGTTGCGTGGGGTTTGGGTTTGGGCGCTTGGGGTCTACTGGTTCTAAGGGCTCTGACTGGTTGCTTGGGGTTGATTGGGTTTCTGTGAGCTCTGGTTGCTATGGCTCGACGTTTTATGACTCTGATTTTTTTAAAGCTCTGATTGGTGGCTATGGGGTCTGATTGGTTTCTATGGTCTTTTGTTTGCTATGGGCTCTATTGGGCTATGGCTCTGATTTTGGGGGCTAGGGCTCTGATTGGTTTATGGGGTTGATTGGTGGCTAGGGGTCTGATTGGGGTATGGGCTTGATTGGTTTTCTATGGGCTCTGATTGGTGTCTATGAGCTCTGTTGGTTCTGTGGGCTGTGTTGGGGGCTTGGGGTCGATTGGTTTTTTAGGCTCGATTGGGGCTAGAGCTCTGATTGGTTCTATGGGGTCTGATTGGGTTTTCTATGGGCTCTGATTGGGGGCTTTGGGGCCCGATTGGTTGCTATGGCCTGGTTCTATGGACTCTTTTTGGTTCTATGAGCGGCCCGTTTTGGTTGTTTTTGGGCAAAAAAAGAAAATCAAAACCTGGACAGTCTTCAAACATGAGGCCAAATGCGTTTGAGAATGCAAGCTCTTCCCTCGAGCAGATTTGCTTCTGCAGCCCTGACATTAAGGGCTCATCTGCCACAGATTGTGTCCCCCGACCGTGTGGTGTGTGTGCACAGACATACCGCCCACTAGTCGTCCCTGAACCTCACTACAAACCTCTGTAAAGGTAAAGCAAGGTAGTGAGACTGATTGTCCGGCAGAGAATTGCTGATGGGTCTTGCAGGGAGTCGGGGGCATTAGATGAGCAGCGCCCGGGGACTCCTTATCCTCTCAGTTCCAGTGGAAGCTGTGAGGGTGTACTTACTTTTTTTTGCACACGGTTCTGCAGTTTTTTTGGTGGAATCTGTTGCTTTCATCTGAGCTTGGATTTCCCTCATTTTCAATCTTCTCAGGAGCCTTTCTGTTTTGATGTCCTGATAGATAAGAGCAGAGAACTCACAGAGGGTGCCCTTTCTTTTTCTCATTACTGTCCAGAGGTGGGGGCTGCAGCCTTTCAGGTATGTGGAAGATCTGGGTCTGGTCCCCGGGGACATCGCTATTCCTATTAGTCTGGCCACTTCTCTGTGGGTATTGCAGGCTGTGGCGTATATTACAGGCAGCAGGGGTGCAGCTGGGCTCTGCCGCGGCCTCAGATGGTCACCAGATTGGAGCCGTTACAAGAACTAAATTCCACAACTTACAAATGTGTTTTAATTTCGAGGGAGGGAAAGGGCCACGAGCCCCCAAATACCACTTTGGGGAGGGCTGCCGCTCAATGTCGCACACCGTCCGGGCCTCGTCTCCCCGCCCCCCGGCGCCTCGCTCCCCCCCGGGCCTGTCTCCCCGCCGCCCGGGCCTCGTCTCCCCGCCGCCCGGGCCTCGTCTCCCCGCCGCCCGGGCCTCGTCTCCCCGCCGCCCGGGCCTCGTCTCCCCGCCGCCCGGGCCTCGTCTCCCCGCCGCCCGGGCCTCGTCTCCCCGTTGGCCGGGCCTCTCTCCCCGCTCCTCGACATCCGGGCCCATCTCCCCGTTGCTCATTGTTTGGGCCTCGTCTCCCCGCTGCTCGACGTCCGGGCCTCCTCTCCCTGCTCCTCGTCGTCCGGGCCCCGTCTCCCCGCTCCTCGCCGTCCAATCCTCGTCTCCCCATCACTCGTTGTTTGGGCCTCGTCTCCCCGCTCCTCGTCGTCCAATCCTCGTCTCCCCATCACTCGTTGTTTGGGCCTCCTCTCCCCGCTCCTCGTCGTCCGGGCCTCCTCTCCCCCTCCTCTGTCCCCCTCCCCTCTCCCCCTCCTCGCACGTCCAGGCCCTCCCCCCCGCTCCTCCTCGACCCGTCCCTCGTTCCTCTCCCCGCTCCTCGCCGTCCAATCCTCGCTCCCCCCTCCGTTGTTGGGCCTCCTCTCCCCCCCCTCCTCGTCCGTCCAATCCTCCTCCCCATCACTCGTTGTTTGGGCCTCGTCTCCCTGTTGCTCCTTGTCCGGGCCTCGTCTCCCCGTTGCTCCTTGTCCGGGCCTCATCTCCTCCTTGCTCGTTGTTTGGGCCTCGCCTCCTGTCTCCCCATTGTTTGGACCTCATCTCCCGTCTCCCCGCTTCTCGACATCCGGGTCTGTCTCCCCATTGCTCATTATTTGGGTCTCGTCTCCCCGTTGCTCGCCGTCCGGGCCTCCTCTCCCCGCTGCTCGATGTCCGGGCCTCCTCTCCCCGCTCCTCGCCGTCCAATCCTCATCTCCCCATCACTCGTTGTTTGGCCTCGTCTCCCTAGCCCTCGGCGTCAGGGCCCCGTCTCCTCTTTGGCCGTTGTCTGGGCCTCGTCTCCCCGCTGCTCGCCGTCCGCGTCTCGTCTCCCCGCTGCTCGCCGTCCGCGCCTCGTCTCCCCGTTGCGCCTTGTCCGCCGTCTCCCGCCTGCCTTTGTTCCTGCCGTCCCCCCTCCTCCCGCCGACGGGCCTGCTCTCCCCTGCCGCCGTCGGGCCTCGTCTCCGCCGCCCTCCGGGCCCTTGTCTCCCCGCTCCTCCGCTGCTCGCCGTCCGGCCCGTTCCTCGCCGTCCGGCCTCGTCTCACCTCCCGTTCCCGCCGTCCGCGCCTCGTCTCCCCGCCGTCCGCGCCTCGTCTCCCCGCCGTCCGCGCCTCGTCTCCCCGCCGTCCGGGCCTCGTCTCCCCGCCCACCGGGCCTCGTCTCCCCGCCGCCCGGGCCGCGTCTCACCGCCGCCCGGGCCGCGGCTCCCCGCGGGCCGGGCCTCGTCTCCCCGTTGCTCCTTGTCCGGGCCTCGTCTCCCCGTTGCTCCTTGTCCGGGCCTCGTCTCCCCGCTGCTCCGTGTCCGGGCGTCGTCTCCCCGCTGCTCGAGGTCCGGGCCTCTCTCCCCCGTTCTCGTCGTCCGGTCCCTCCTCTCCCCCGCTCCTCTCCCGGCCTCCTCTCCCCATTCCTCGTCGTCCGGGCCTCCTCTCCCCGCTCCTCATCGTCCGGGCCTCCTCTCCCCGCTCCTCGCCGTCCAATCCTCGTCTCCCCATCACTCGTTGTTGGGCCTCGTCATCCCTCGCCGTCCGGGTCTCGTCTCCCCGTTGCCCGTTGTCTGGGCCTCGTCTCCCAGTTGCTCCTTGTCCGGGCCTCGTCTCCTGCCGCCTCGGGCCTCGTCTCCCCTTGGGTCGCCCCGGGCCTCGTCTCCCCGCCGTCCGGGCCTCGTCTCCCCGTTGCTCGCCGTCCGGGCCTCGTCTCCCCGTTGCTCCTTGTCCGGGCCTCGTCTCCCCGCCGTCCGGGCCTCGTCTCCCCGCCGCCCGGGCCTCGTCTCCCCGCCGCCCGGGCCTCGTCTCCCCGCCGCCCGGGCCTCGTCTCCCCGCCGCCCGCGCCTCGTCTCCCCGCTGCTCACCGTCCGCGCCTCGTCTCCCCGCTGCTCACCATCCGCGCCTCGTCTCCCCGTTGCTCGCCGTCCGGGCCTCGTCTCCCCGTTGCTCGCCGTCCGGGCCTCGTCTCCCCGTTGCTCGCCGTCCGGGCCTCGTCTCCCCGCCGTCCGGGCCTCGTCTCCCCGCCGTCCGCGCCTCGTCTCCCCGTTGCTCGTGCCGGGCCTCGTCTCCCCGCCGCCCGGGCCTCGTCTCCCCGCCGCCCGGGCCTCGTCTCCCGCCGCCCGGCTCGTCTCCCGCCGTCCGGGCCTCCGTCTCCCGTTGCTCGCCGTCCGGGCCTCGTCTCCCCGTTGCTCGTTGTCTGGGCCTCGTCTCCCCGTTGCTCGCCGTCCGGGCCTCGTCTCCCCGTTGCTCGCCGTCCGGGCCTCGTCTCCCCGTTGCTCGCCGTCCGGGCCTCGTCTCCCCGTTGCTCCTTGTCCGGGCCTCGTCTCCCCGTTGCTCGCCGTCCGGGCCTCGTCTCCCCGTTGCTCGCCGTCCGGCTGTCTCCCCGTTCTCCGTCCGGCTCGTCTCCCCGTGCCGCCGTCCGCTAGCTCCCGCCCGCCGGGCTCGTCTCTCCGCCGCCGGGCCTCGTCTCCCGCGCCGGCTGTCAGGCGGCCTCGTCTCCTCGCTGTCCAGGCCTCGTCTCCTCGCTGTCCAGGCCTCGTCTCCTCGCTGTCCAGGCCTCGTCTCCTCGCTGTCCAGGCCTCGTCTCCTCGCCGTCTGGGCCTCGTCTCCCCGCTCCTCGCCGTCCAGGCCTCGTCCACCTCGCTGTCATTCCTCAATATCGGGCTACACGTTCCTGCTCACAGGAGACCTTGGAGGGTGAAACCTGTTCCTTATCTGCAGAACATTGCTGCCCGGTGTGCGGGGGGTTAAGCCGAAACATCTGCAGCTGAACACAAAAGTCCAAGAGCAACTTTACAGCAAAGTCAAATCAGTGCAGCTCAATTTGTGTCAGGAAGGCTCAGGAAAATAAGATATCATGTCTTACTGTCTGCTCCATGTCAGCTTCTCAGATTCAGATCTTAATGCTTCATCAGATGGAGCCTCGCCTGCAGCCTGCCAAGGGCCGCGGTTCAGCCAGAGTTCAGAGCCACCGCAGCGAAGGCGCGTCCTCCTCCTCCTCCGGCCTCTGCTTTATATTGCACGCACTCTGTAAAACAATATA
>JAODAL010063703.1:0-19104 GCA_025379985.1 Phyllomedusa bahiana
GGCCCCCCTAAGAGCAGGGCCCCGTAAACTCTACCCCCGCTACCCCGGTAGTTACCCCCCGTTTGGTAGGAATATAGCCACATGTATAAAAAACTGTCAAGGCAAAAAACTCACTTTTTTGCCCATAGCAACCAATCAGAGTGCACCTTTCATTTTTCCAGAGCACTATATGAAATGAAAGGGACGCTCTGATTGGTTGCTATGGGCAACAAGGTGATTTTTAGACCAAGACAGTTTTCATACATGTCGCCCATGAAGTCATGTCCCATGTGACTGGTGCAGCCCTGGAATTGACTGTAGGGGCGACATGTATGAAAGGGTTTTTCATCCTTTTTCTGGCGTTCAATGCATGTAACTGAGTCGGCTACAATGTCTAATGCGCCTAACGTATGTGTTAGGCGCATTGTTCGTAAGACTCGACACTTTCTAATGCGCCAAACATGAGGGGGTGTTCTGGGGGCGTTATGGAGGCGTGTCGCACCACACTCGTAATATTAGACACATTTGAATGTGGTTCGGCAAAACTAGGCGCATTACTGCTCCGACAGGCAGACCTACTACAATGTGGTCTTCCTGATCCTGAGGAGTTGAAGTGAAGCTAGATTTGCTGTAAGGAACAATAATGTCCAATATTTCTCAGCTTACACCAGTACATTTATAAAAAGTAATTTATTATAATTATCAAACTGTAAAAAATATAATTATTTAGATTTAATGAAAAATGTGATCCTATAAAATTAATATAAAAATATATGATGTCCCCAAAATATAGAAATATCTCCTATAAAATATTTTGAAAATTCATAGAATCAAACTAATTTTACATTAAATAACCCACTGATTACGTTGTTCAGATTTTTATATTTTACATTTTTACTACATTAAATTTTAAATTTATTTTTGCTGCTCTCACCCTTTATTCTACATACAGCATGAGCCAGCACAGCACAGGTATTACTGGGACCTGTGGTCCTCCAAGCAGGATCAGTACCATAGTTTCTATTCACAGACATGCTATTCTAATGACTTTTCTGTTATTTCCAGCCTATCTTTAGCCTTTATACATGTTAGGTGCATTACTTATGCGCCTAATTTCAGTAATGCCTCTAACACCTAGACGAGGCGCGTCGAACTTTACACACCATTTATGAACACACAAAAAACACTTTCATACATCAGGCTCATTATACACTGAAAATGGGACTCGACTATTCACTTTGACGCACCTTCCTTCATACAATGGAAGTTCCGAGTACAGCTGAGAAGTATGTTCTGCTGTACTAGAAACTCCCACAGAATGGAATGGAAATTACAGGCAGTCCCCGACTTACACTGTTCCGATTTACATCTGTCCCCAAGTTACAAACGGAGACTTAGGCGATGTTCACACGGCTCATTCTGGGACGGATTTCAGCCGTATTGAGCGCCTTATTGCGCTCCAATACGGCAGAAATCCGTGCCAGGCATTACGGTAATCCACAGTTCTCATAGAGAACTATGGATTTCGTCTCCCCTCCCCGCTCAGCAATACCAAGCGGGGAAATGCATGCACATTATCCCGGCAAAACCCCGCGCCGGGAAAGGACGTCTATGGGCCGGCGGCTGCTGCCCCCTCCCCCCCGCCGCGCCCCCGCACACGGCACCCGGGCGAAATTTGGGGGAAAAATCCGTCCCCGCAATTACGCCGGGCAATAAGCCGTGTAACATCGCCTCGGGGGTGCGTTTACACGGTGAAGCCCAAAATACCGATATTTGGGCTTTTTTTTTGGCACCAGGGGGACGGGGTTTTTTCCGAGTTTCGGATTTTAACCCTTCCCCTTCGCACCCCCAAATGTTCATTTTTGAAAAAACCGGGGGGGGAAAATGAACTTTCTAAATTTTGAACTGCCCGGGGGTGTAAAAAACTCCAGCGGAAAAACTTGCATTGGACTGCTGCACTGATTTTCCATTAAAATCAATGAAAAGGGTTGACAGTCGGTTTACAACAGCTTTCAAAAACAAAACCGTCTGTAAAATTTACTGAAAACCTTTTTGGGCCCTCGACACTTTAGTTCCATGTTTCCCCAGCAGATAGTGCTTTGGAAAAACAGTTCCAGCTCCACATCACTATAAGGAAAAGAGGGGGAAATCTTTTAAAAGGGGCACAGACAACAAAAAAAAATGTAAAAACCCTCCCGGCACATCCAAAACTAAAAAAAAAGTTTTGTGCTGGAGTTACATTTAATAAATATATCTGTTCCGACTTACATACAACTTCAACTTATAAACAAACCTATAGTCCCTATCCCGTTCATAACCTGGGGACTGACTGTATTACGCAAGTGCAACCTATTGTTCTGAACGAAAACTTTCAGGGTACTGTTCCTTAGATAGTTGGGGGTCTCAGAGGTAGTACCCACACTTATCATGCATTAATGGCGTATCCTATCGACATGCTATTAACGTATGTGATGGGAACACCGGCTTAATAAAAAAAGCATGCATTTTTACTTCTGCATTTGTTTTTGATGCAGTTGAGAGAAACACAACCTGTGAACACAGCCTTAAAGGGGTTGTCTCACTACAGTGATTCATCTTACCTCAGTCCTGTTTTCTTGGTTTCATTTTGAATTCAGGGGCGTGTTTACTGGATTCTACTAGGCTGCAGTAGCAGCCAGGTCTGTAACTATAGCGATCAGGAGAGATCAAACAGGTCTGTAGCTATAGCGACCTGAGGAGCTGATGCAGCCCATACAAGAGGGGATATCTCAGAATAGGTAGGACACTGTAAATGGAAATATAATGCAAAGTGACTTGTTTTTGCAAGATCTTTAACATAAAAAGCAATCCTTGTAGTGAGACAACCCCTTTAAAGTCTCACACTTATACTGTATATTCCTAGACAAGGTGGGAATCTATTTAATAGTTTTGAGAACAGAAACTGTCTTGAGGTAAATACCTTTCTTTTAGTTGTCTGAACTCATAAGAAATCTGTTTTCTATGTAAACATCTAAGACTGTGAAAAACATGTACTAGTAATTTCGGGACTTCCTTGTGTGATCATTGTGTTTTCATCCTCCCACTTCATATTCCAGGGTTGTGTCGTTTGTCAGGATCATACCAGGTGTGGGACTAATGATATGTATGAGCTCACTGTGTAGGTGCTGAAAGGTGCAAATCACTACAATAACACAAATAATGTGTAAAGTTGCAATAAAGGCTTTTCGTGTAGTTCCTCATGGCATTGGCATTTTACCTCCTGCAGTGTGTTGTACTTCAGAGTACTCATTAACCCATTCATCCGTTCAGATGGCTCCTGTTTATACTCAGCCTTCTTAGTGAATCAGTAACTCTCTTCTTAGGAACTACTTATTTTTACATATTATGTTTTTGAAAAAAGTGTCTTTCTCAGCGCTCTTACAACGTGGATTATTTAGACTGGGTTCACATGATGTTTTTGAAGCATTTATGAAAACACATCTAAAACGTAAGCCACTAAAAACGTATGCGTTTTTCAAAAAAATTCATGTATTTTTTTTTTTCAATTAACTTGATATTCACATAATTGTTTTAGAAATATGCATTTGTTTTTACTACATGCTGTACTATGTAACTATATAAAGGTCTTATTCCACAACTGTGTTGGTATGGAACTAAAAAAGAATATATGAGAAAATAAAGCATTTTAGAACTATGGTTCGCCTACATCCCAGAAGCAACACAACCTTTTGGGGTATTTCTGCCACTGTGAACTGGTAGGACAGATGAAACTTTTGATCAAAATAAAAAAAAATCATCAATTTAACTAATAATCATTGTACTGCTCCTATAAATAGATGGAAGACTAGTATGCAGTATATTTTTTCTCTCCTATGCTGGACATGGACAGGTGGTCACCAGTGTGCTACTTATGTTGCTAGATTTTAGTCTATGAAGCTGTTGCTATCATGCGCTATTGCAAGTTTTGCATGGTCAATAATTAACTGGGCAAGACAAAGATTTTTTGAAGATGGGAAACACATTTGCTTTGCACCAGTCTCCTGGCACTATACCAGTCACCAGAGAATCTCTAAATATCATATACAGGGGCACAGAAATAACTGAGCTGAGCTCTATAAGAACCCTTGGGTGTAAGCTATCTGGGCCTGGAGTCTTGCTCACAATTCGTTTATTTAAGTTGACTTGGACCATTTCTAATTATATCAGGAGATGTATTAAAGCCTATTCTTGTTACCTATAGGAACAAATTTTGCAATATAATTCCCTAAAGTATATCTAAAGCTCTCCCATTTGGCTTCTACATCATTATTTGATATTAGCTTCTTGCAGTCGATGCCCTGTGTTGTGGCCTTCAATAAGGGGAAATTTTAAAATGAAAGGTTTTTGCCCTCCCACTCTGTGATTGTTTTTTCCAGTTTTGGTGAAAACTAATTAAATTGTGGTCGCTGTTACCAAGGTTCTCAGAAATCGTGACCGCTCCAACAAGTTCTGCTTTTTTAGAAAAAACAGATCGAACAGAGCATCACTTCTAGTGGGTTGTTCCACAAACTGGCCCATAAGATTATCCTGCAACAGATTGAGGAACTTCCTCCTCTTTGCAGTTGAAGCAGAACTGTCACCATAGTCACTATCTGGGTAATTAACCCCTTACCGATGCAGCCAGTTTTGACCTCCCCATTTTTTTAAATCTGACATATGTCACTTTATGTGAGAATAACTTGTACTTTAAGTTGGTAAGACATTTTTGGTCCATATAATCTTTGTTTATTTATGAAAAATGTTAAAATGTCGTGGAAATTTTGAAAAAATTACCATTTTTAAAGTTCAAAAATTTCTGCGTGCAAGACAGATAATTTTCCAAACAAAATAGTTTATAACTAGCCTCCACCATATCTCTTCTGTAGGTTGGCATCATTTTTTAAATGTCCTTTTATTTTTTTATGACATTAGGGGACTCATTAGCCCGCCCGATGTCCAGGATGTACCGGTACATCTGTGTGCACTGAGTTACTTCCCACTAGAACATACAGGTAGGTCCAGTGTCAGGAAGTAGTTAAAGTCACCCACTATCACCACTATACCCGTCTGTGCTGCCCTATCCATTTGTTTATGCAGCTGACCCTCTGTCTCTTCAGTGATGTGGGGAGGAAGGGGGTCTAACCATTCAGTTGAGGCGGTCCTGGTGACAAGTTATTCCATCTGTTTTCCTTATTATAGTTACCCTATCACCACTACATTACCATCCCCACAAATGCTAATCAGGCTGCTTTCCCGGCTGTAAGGAAGAGCAATATCCACTAGGGTTGCCATTTTTGAGTCCGTAGCACCATCACCCAACTTGATAATTTTGCTAGGAAGTTCAAAAACAAAAGTGGCTTTTCTTTTTCTGGGACCCCTATAACTCTCCCTAATTTCATTAACCAGCTATATGGCTCGCCCCATGGATACCTAACTCCAATATATATTGTGTAATGTAATTAGTTTATTATTATGTGATGATAGTGAAAGGTTTAATATTGGTGGCGTAAATTAGGGAAGATCCAAATCACCCGCTACAATTCACTCAACCATCTAGTTGAATGATGAAATACTGGCTGACATGTTGTGCCCAGAAAGTAGATTCTAGATGCTAGGAAACTCTACCTAAGACTTACCTAAGACTTTGAAAGGGAAGATCTCTCCTTAGAGAGAGCGCCTATATAGGCGTGTGGAGATTCGAAATTGCCTTTTGCACTCCACGAAGCATCTGCAAACACCCCGAAACAGCTGTATACAGATGGGTGATGCTGGCTTGGCTTAATATCCCTTTTGCTTTCCAAAGACCCAGTGGGTCAAAAGCAAATTGAGGATTTGTTACATCCAACAGAGGGCGCTGGAGCTTCTCAGCTCCTTTCCCATAATGCCAAGACTTTGTAACAATACAACAATAATTTATTATTTCTCCCTCACAGAATGTAAAGGGTTACTAACCTTTCAACAAACTTTGCATAAATCCATAGCACAAGTGACTACAACAAACTTTGTAATATATCTTATCAGAGAAACATGCCTCTTTTTTCCCTTATTAGGCTCTTATGCTTCTATTTATACTCATTATTCACTGCAATTCAGAAACTACTAAATCCCCGTTCTGAGAGAAGTCAGGTTTCATACTGCCCATAGAAGTCTAAAAAGAGGGAGGGGGAAGGAGGGGTTAGTTGCTAAGTGAGACAAGGATCTAGTAAGTGTTATATCCAGAGCCAACCTTAGACTACACAGGGCACATCATCCTGCCAGGATGAAGAGAGAATCCCTACTCTTTTGGGTAGCCTTTGATGTTCTGGATAACAAAAACAGTTATTTACAGTGACAGCAGTGCCAATCAGCATTGGACACCCTGCAGAAAGAGTTGTGCTGGATCTGTTATCTACAAAATTGCAGGAGTCACTCTTCCAGTTACAGAAGTAAAGTTCTGTGGCAGAATCTGAGGGTATCATCTTGGATTTCTGCTGCTGATTCCACTCTGAATCTTTCTGATGGAACCAAACCTTTATTCTACATAAGGTGTGCCTGCAGATTATGAATAAATCAGACCCCTTACCTATAGGACAGCTATGGCTCTACAACCATGAAATTGTGGGTTTAACCAGTTTCGCCCATTGACTATAAACATCCTGCAAGGACACTCCAGTATATCCTCGCAGAGTTTGCAGCTGTAGAAAGGGAAAGCCACCTGTCAGCAACAGCCAGTCTTTACACAGAGAAGACAGTAATATTTAATTACCATTCCTGAATTCTTAATCGCTGTATACATGGCACTCATGCAGCTTAGCAGGAAGACTTGAGGCTTCCTGCTTCTGTCCCTGGTGATCAATGGGTAACTGCAGGCGCAGCTGTGTCTTAACTGACCCAGGTCTTTTTCTGACTCTATGGGGGCACAAAATGTACAATAATTATATAAAAAAATACACAATAGATTTAGCAGCACTATTGTTCTTCTTTGAATGCAGTTGAAAATTTCTTTATTTATGATATATAGAAGGAAAGAGGCTGCACATCTAAGGATTCTCAAACTGAAAATGTGACTAAATGTGAAATTTCAGTCTTTTGACCTTATTCATAACAGCCATCTTGGAGATAGATTAGAAGCCATGCAAAGCCAACCACAAAAAAACAAAAATGGAGTGCTGTGGATTCTAGTTTATATAGCCTTAATGGATTAAGAATGAGTACAACTCCAAGAACACCGTCACAACCATGAAGCATGTGGGAAGAAACATCATACTTTTAGAGTACTTTTCTGCAAAGGGGACAGGACAACTGCAGCGCATTAAAGGGAAGATGGATAGGGCTATGTATTGTAAGATTTTGGCCAACAGCCTCCTTCCCTCAGTGAGAGCATTGAAGATGGGTTTTGGCTGGGACTTCCGGCATGACAATGACTCACAACACACAGTCAGGGACACAAAGGATTGGCTCCATAACAAGCATTTTAAGGTCCTGAAGTGGCCTAGCCAGTCTCCAGACGTGAACCCAATCGAAAATCTTTGGAGGGAGCTGAAACTCAGTGTAGCCCAGCGACAGTCTCAAAACCAGAAAGATCTAGAGAAGATCTGAATGGAGGAGTGGGCCAAAATCCCTGCTGCAATGTGTGCAAACTTGGTCAAAACTACAGGAAATGTCTGACCTCTGTAATTGAAAACAAAGATTTCTGTACTAAATATTCTTCTGTTTTTCTATTGCATCAAATACTTATTTCATGCAATAAAATTTTAATTTAATATTAAAAAATCTGTGTCCCGCAACCCACACGTCGGGACACGGGTGCACCCTTATCCCGTCTGTGGGGACTACGAGCTTCCCACTGGATCCATAGTAGCTATAGACTATAGAGAAAGTGTTGTCTAATTGTCACGGCACACATTTCTGCCATGGAGCAGTAAGGCGCTGCAGGGGTTAATCCCTCTAACCGGTCGACACACCCAGGGAGAAGCCAGGCTGATGAGCATAGGATTGACAGCTCGGCTTCTAATCAGGTCAGAGGGTGTGTCGCACAGGCCAATAGAGGGGCCCGGAGGCTGCACCAATCGGCTTCGGGGGTGGTGTCTGGGAGCCTCATTTAAACCTGCTTAGTGTTGTCACCCTTTGCCTGTGAAAGGTTACCCCTTGCGTTTCCCCTTGTTTCCTAGTGTGTTTTTTTTTACTCTCGCTTACCTAACTTCGTCTTGCTTCTTAACCACGTTCTCGTCCTCTGATTCTGTACCGCGTTACCATCCGTGTTTTGACCCTTGGCTTGTCTCTCGTTATTCTTTTGGTTTCCGATTCTTGGCTCTTACGTTCCCGACCGTTAACGACCCGGACTGTTTGACTCTGCTTCCCCCTGACAGCCCTGCACTTAGTAGCATAGGGCTTGTCGTCCAGTTGGGGTCTGCCATCTCGTAGGCCGGGACAGTGGGCTGGGTGGCAGTCAGGGCTCACTGCACCTCCTCTGACGTGACACTAATGTTCCAGTTTATTCCTTATACCAGATCTCACTCGCTTCCGTCCCTCAACCACGAACCTTGCCGTCTGCCCTTACCTTCTTGCCTGTCCCTAACTACGAGCCTCCTATACGATTTTGTACCATGTCACACCTTGGCCGCTATGAAGGCAAGTTGTTGCAGGGGTAGCAATCTTGGGGTCACCTGTCGCAGCAAGACCATCCCGCCTTGCGGTGGGTTTCGGTGTAAACCAAGGGTCCCTTAGACTCCGCTCCCTGGTACGTCTTACACCATCGCTTGTGGTGGCTCAGTGGTTTCACTCCCTTCGGTCGTTACACATAGAATGTGATTTTCTGGATTTTTTTTAGATTCTGTCTCTCACAGTTGAAAATTACCTAAGATAAAAATTACAGCCATCTCCATTCTTCATAGGCGGTAAAATTAGCAAAATACTTATTTTCCCTACTGTAATAGATGTGGTGAAAAGCATGTACAATTTTTTTTTGCCGCAAATCGCAACAGAATCCAGGTGCAATTGCTGTAATAAATGTTCCCTATTGTGTCTGTTCCAACTTCGTACAACTCTGAGGCCATTGAAAGCGATAAAGAAATTAGTCAGCTCACCAGTCTGTAAAAAAATGGCAGCACAGCAGAACCAAGGAGATAAAATTTATTGATGCTTGCAGGATCAAAATGTTGTCTAAAGAGAGATACACATTGCAATGGTTAAAGGGGTGTTCTAGGAGTTAAGAATGCTTAGGCATGATAAAAAATAAAATATAAGACCTAGGCCTCGAATGCATCATCTCGGCTTATTTAGGGAGTAAGGATTGAACGTCATCGTACTACCGTGACGGAATGCGCTCATCACGGCCCAATCCGTCCATGTCATTAGCGGTTCATGACCACTGCATCGTCATAGTGAACGAGTTCGTCGTCTTTTTTTTTTTTTTTTTTTTTTTTTTTTTTTTTTTTTTTTTTTTTAGCCACCCAGGCCACCCCAAAAACCACCCAAAGGCGGGGTCAAAAAATGCGGGGAACGATTTTTTCACTGCTTCAGCAAAGGTGAATGGGACTTCCACCAGGGCTGAACAGGTGTCCGGAAGGTAAGTATTCTTCTATTCTGTATCATGCCCTGACAGACCAATGAGCATTCTTAACTCTTTAAAGAACTACATTTGGTTTGAAACGTGTTGGTAGTGTTGGTACATGATGTACACATGTTGGTACATGCTCTGACCTTATGGGGGCACAATCTGCTAAATAAATAAATAAAAAAACATACATTAAATTTAGCAGCTTTCTCATATAGATATCTCTTCCCACAATGTTTGTATCCTGAAAGCACTAATAAAGAACCAAGTTTTATCTACTTGGTCCTGCTGTGTAATATTTTTAAAGAAATTTGACTCTCAGGGCAGCATGAGGGTTTTGACAAACACTCAATGCCCAGTACCAATTTCATCTACATCACTTGTATCCACAAACGGAAACTCCAGCGGGTCAGCAGTGCTCCACTTTATTCCACTTTATTCCATATGATACAACACAGGACGGTGCATAAAAACATTCAACACCAACGCGTTTCTGGTCCTTCCGGACACTTGATCACGGCATTTTATCTACATCAGGTTGGAAATGATTAAGTACATTTTAGTTGAAAATATTTTCTAACTATAAATCAGCTTTATCGATTTATCAAACAGATGTTTCAAAAAGTAAAATCTTCTGTAATTGAGTGTCAGTATAGTTGACATACGAAGTCATATATCAACATACTTTTTCTATGATTCACATCTGTTAAGGAACTTTTTAGGTTTTGTTATATTATTTACATTTCTTCTTATTCTCAGTATTTGCTGCTGACGAGGAGGGAAATATAGACGCATTTGTCACATACAGCTGCTTTGACACATCAGTTTTCTGTTTTCTTAACTGATGTAGCAAAACATGATTTCATATAGGACTGAAGTCAGTACAGAACTATGCATGAATGGACAGGTTGTGGTGCATAGCCAGGTTGGATTCTGTTAACACAGTGGCACAATGATTTCACAATGTATACTTTAGTGTAATGTTATTATATGCTTTAGGTATGAAATTATAATTAACATCTATGACAATCCACCAGGAAAAAAAGAAAGCATCATATTGCTGCAATTACATTGCCACAGCTCAGTTACACTCAAGAAAAATATTTTTTTGCCAATATACCACTTTACCAAATTATTCATCAACTTCATCTCAACGCATCAACAGAGGAATTTCTGGACTGTTTTCTACAGTGACATTCTGCTTGTTTCCTATGTTTCCTATATATCAGTTGATGAATGTCTTAAAGGGAAAGCAGGGGCGTAGCTAAAGGCTCATGGGCCCGGGTGCAAAACCTTAGCTTTGGGCCCTCCTTATCCCCAGACACCGTGGGTGACATGTATGTATTTTGGTGCCCTGGCAACATTTTTTTTTTGCTTATTTTTACTGTCCCCATCGTCACAGATATGATCTTTGTAGCGTGAAAACCCCTTTAATGTTTACTACATGCTAAAAGCTAATCTTTGTAGTATACCTTTAACTTTTACTTGTATATCACACATAATAAATGAATACAAATAAGATATAAATATATATATACACACCGTTGAAATCAGAAGTTTACATATACTATATAAAAAGACACATATGCATGTTTTCTCACTATCTGACATGAAATCAGAATAAACCTTACCAGTTTTAGGTCAATTATTATTAGCAAAATTATTTCTAATTTGCCAAATACCAGAATAATATGAGAGATAATTTTTAATGCATTTTTATTAATTTCTGTAAAGTCATAAGTTTACATACATTTCATTAGTATTTGTAGCATTGCCCTTAAACTGTATAACTTGGGTCAAATGTTTTGGATATCCTTCCACAAGCTTCTCACAATTTACAACCAGAAAATGGAGTCATATCTGTAACGGATGATCGCTGGCCAATTGCAATCGATGAATAGCTAAGCACGCAAAGGGAAGGAATCTAAGTAGGCCCGGTTTTCACCAGAGCCACGCCAAAGCGGGGTGGACTTGCTAGGGCGTGAAACCAAGTCGCTACCCTACGTGATTCTTGTAATGGCGCCGGGTACAGCGTGTACAGAAACGTAATCGAGGCGTAGTCGGACATGCAGAAGGTCAGGCAGCAGCAGAGGTATCGTAAGTCAGAGACTGGCAACGGTCAGTTCAGGCAAACAGGCAAGTCAGAAACGTAAGCAAGCGGGCTGGACACGGTAATCAATACGGAACTCCAATACTTCTCTAACGCACCAAAAACACACCAACAGACTGGCAGAAGTACTGGGGCGGATACCTTAAATAGGACCACGCCCGAAATAACCAATATCGGGAAACTTGGCCCTTTAAATTAGAGAAGCCGGCCGCCCGGCCTTAAACCGGCCACGCCACGACGGGCCCGGGGAAGCAGGCCGGGTTACCGGACGCGGCCGGAAAAGAGGCAGCCCGAGGCGCAAGGGGTTGGTGCGCGCCCGACCCCCCGCAGCGGGGAGATGGTCGCGGGGGGCAGCGGAGCCCGCGACCCCCTGAAAATCTCATTAAAATTATAATATTTTTTCTATCCCAAAATAAAAAAAGTACAAAAAAAAAAGGGGAAACCAATACAAAATAGATACACCGTGGTGAGAGTTGCTATAAAAAAATCACCCATATGTATATATGTAAATACTGTTGTTAATAAGATATAACTCTGCTGTGGTTATGCGTCTATCAGAAGCCCAAAATATGGAATAAAAGACTAGTGTCCAACACATTCAATTCAGAAGAGAATCATGAAACTATAGAATACATTATATACATAGCAGTGTCGCTAATTTAATTGACTAAATTGCCTAAAGCAACTTGCCATATGATCACCCCAAGTCAGAACATGAGCAATATAAAACCTAAAAAAAGCTACATGTGTCATACTAGGCCCAGAAAAATATCTCTCTCTCTCTCTATCTCTCTCATCTCTCTCTCTCTCGTCTTGTTTGGTTTTTTATTATTCACTTTTATTGTTCACCTTTTTCTTTGCTTCCCCACAGCCTCTGGGGGCTCTAACTGGACGGTTCAGCTCCTCCATACATATTCCTAACCTCCTAACATATCGCATTGGTAAGCTATATCTTCTTTTTCTCAGTTCCATTATACTACAGTTCTTCTTATGACACTATCGGTTATGTACTCATTTTCTTCACGTCACTTGTTCCTGTGGATTTATATCATTCTAGTCATTCTTTAGTCTCTTCCTCTCTCCTTCCCTATTTGTTTTTGTTTCCTTTTTCTCTCCTGTTGATGCCCTTACTTCTTTTCTCCTCTTCTTGTTCTCCTTTTCCTTTTTTTCTGTTTCTCAAATACTAGGTGGTGTAACAGTCTGTTGGGGATCCACAGAAACTACCGAAAGGCGATGTTGTAAGCTCCCACACCAGGGGAGTGGAATCTAAGTGGGTCCCGTATGCACCAGAGACCCGCCGCAAAGCGGTGGTCTTGCTGCGGCGGGAGTCCACCAGGTCACTACACTGGCGTTGGCTTTGCCTGCGGTGGCGGCCAAGGGTACCGATGTACAGGACGACAGGCAGTCTTCTAGTCGTGGACAGCATGTTGGTCAGGACAGGCTGCTCGGGTTCCGTAAGATGGAAGGTGACAACCAGGAGTTCAGAGCGGCTGCCTCTGGTTCAGGTCGGTAAACGTAGGCAGACTGTCGGAACACGTAATTAAAACAGTAACTCACTGGACAGCTTTCTCCAAAAGAACATACCAAAGGATCCGCGAGGGCCGCCATGTTGAGGCCTACTTAAATAGAAGCAGTGGCCCGCAATTACAATAACCGCTCACAGCCCCTTTAAATTTCAAAACTTGCCGGCCCTCGCTTTCGCCCCTAGGGCGGAGCCATGCGTCGGGAGTACGAGCCAACAGAGCAGGAGCGCGGTCGGGATAAAGTGAACGCAGTGAACAGGTCCCGGTACACGAGCGAACCCGAGCCCGACGTTCGGATGGGACGACCGCTGGGAACATTGGAGCACCGGCCGACGCCAGCGACCCGTGACAGTGTGTCGCATGGGTGCACCCATTTTGTGACAGTTGGTTTTTACAGTTTTTTTTACTTTACAGTGATCCGGCCGAGAAAGGCTGCGGCGACAGCAGCGATTACACTTTCCTCAAGCCATAAATATTCATGTACCATTACTGATTTTATGGTAAAGGAAACATAAAGCGATCCTCTATAACCAAAGTTTTTGTGATTTACTAACTTTAAAAATAAAGTCCCCACATTTTATAAGCAAAAAATCTTGTGAGTGCAATGGAATTATGTCTTCATTACTGCCTTTTAGAGTTGAAATACTCTTTTCCACAAGCACCTATATTGTAACACCAAGTGCGTGACATTGTATTATTATAGTATCATTGAGAATCTGTGGCATGGCTTAAAAATTGCTGTTCACAAATTCACTAACCAATCTGACTGAACTAAAGCTACTTTGAAAAGAAGAATGAGCAAAAATTCCAGCCTCTAGATGTGCAAAAGCTGATAGACATACCCAAGCATACTGGAAAATGAAAGTTGAAAGGTGGTACCCCATTGGACTCATCACACATCACACTTTTCAGGTTTATTATAATAGCAAAAAATCAGAAAAAGCACATACTAATTTTTACTTTGATGTTGCCTTCACATAAAAATATGAATAAAATACATTTAAGTTTGTGGCTGTAATATTTAATAATGAGGAACAATTCAAGGGGTGTAAATATTTTTGCAACCCATTCTAAATAGAATTGACAATTCCATCTCACATTACATTTGGGAAAAACATACAGAGCAAACATACTGTTTACAATTCTGTTATTGAGGTTAAACGTCCATCACCTCGTCACAGGGATTGAGATGGTCTTCTCCTGCAGTAGAAGGCCTAGTGGAGTACATTTGTATGGGTACATTAAAATGAAGAACGCCCCGCGTCGAAGCGCCCGTTTTAACGTTTTTTAAAGTGAAAACTGCACCTCATGTATGTCGGCGCCGAAGTGCGCTCATAAATGCGGGTCAAACTTCGACGTCTCCGGCAGACAGACCACATTGAAATAGGTCTGCCTGTCGGAGCTGTAATGCACCTCTCATATTGCTGACCCACATTCATACATGCCTCCGAGTTTTTGAATGTGGTGCATGCTGCCCCTGAACTCCTGCAGAACGCCCCTTCATGTTAGAAAGTGGCGAAAGGTGCGCCTAACAGCGCATTAGGTGTCCGACAGCAGAGCGCATTATACGCCTGAAAATGTGTGCAAGTTCCGATCATACATGTCCCCCTATGTGTACGTTGTCACCAGGAGGCCTTAATGAACGTCTCAGCTTCACCTGTTTCACCTGCAGATCCATTTTCCCTTTATTTGAAATATAAGGGCCAATCCTGATCAGTCCAGTCAGGACTATTCTCTTCTTTTAGCCTTTTTCTTGTAATTTTGGTCCATGTTTTATTGTCTATTTATTCATTATTTGACTATAATATGTTTTTTTTTCTAATATCTACTGTATATCCCTTTTATACCTTCTGTCTTACTATGAGGTTACGTAATGGCATAACTCTATTACATTTTTTTGTAATTGTCTTATTTATTGTTTTGACATGTGTAACAAAGAAACACTATTACTATCACTGCGAGCATTTATCTACTGCATTTATTTATCGTGATGGCTATCATTAGGTAACATCTTAGCTATTTTGCAAGTAATTATCTTTTCCTTATGCCTAATTAGTATATCAGTGGTTTGGCATGCAATATATAAAAAAATTCAATGACATTCATTCTTATAAACATATGACTGCCACATTGACACAGCACTAGGTTACCAATTACTAACCAATTATATTACAAATATTTCTTTATTAATTTATCCACAATGACGTTACTAACGTGATTGTGTAAATTTTTCTCATTTATTTGTTAAACATATCAAGGATAACAGTGACTATATTATTTCTCTCTTGTTATGTGTACATTTTTGCTAACAATGCCTACAATGCTCTCGGTTCTTTTTATTTTTTGTCCCTAAGCACAGGTCAGCAAAAGAAGCCAGCTTACCTTACTTGGTAGGGTGCACGGAAAAAGCACTCTGGATAGCAGATAGCAGATTTGTGATCCAGCACTACGTATATAGTTCAAAATGTGATAGTTTATTCCACCAGAACATAAAACAATCCGTATATCACAGGGTCAAAGACATGAGGCACAGCTGATTCAATTCAACAAACAATATGTTCTTTGACAAATAACATATTTTTAACTATATATAGTGTTGGATCACAAATTTTGTTTGCTATATTGAGTACAGGTACATAATCACATGCTATGAACATTGCCACATCAAGTCCCTAAATCAGCTGCTTCATCCCCAGTCACCCTCCTTGGTTTGCCGTGAGTTTTATATGAGCACCAATAAATATACGCTGCTGTGGGTAACCTAGCCTTATGTTGTAAGCTCTTTGAGCAGGTTACAGCACTGGTTTATCCGTTGGACGATTCACCCCTTGATGATAATATAATGATTGTTATAATTTTTTGTTGCAAATGTACATTACAGCATTAAAACCATTGCGCAGGTTTCTCATTAGGAATGGGCGTTCTTTTGAAATGGGCATTTTCTCTTCTCGGGCCATTCTTTGGAAAGATATTTAAGGAGTAAGGTAGGTAATATAAGACTTACTGTATTATCTATTTTGCTATGATTCTCACAAATCTTATTTATTTTTCTGAGCTCTCTTTGGTGAACCACCATCAAACAAGCAGGGAAACACTTTGGGTTTTATTTATTTACTTTTGGTAATATATTTTTTCTTGAGCTCTTTTTGTTTCCGTTCTCTGTTCCATCTCATCGTATCACCTTAGCTTAGAGGAACCCATTTAGGATAAGAGCCTCCAACGTTGTGGGAGTGAGGGAGCCTTCTCTACTTAGGCAGGGCAATTTATAGGTTGTAATTAGAATTTTTGCCTACTTTCTTATTCCATCTTTTTTTGGGCATTCCATCTATGGCTATTTTTTGGGGGTATACAAAACTTTTTTTCTCATTCATCACCTATATTGGGCTATATATGAAATTACTGTATATCAGATATATGTGATTTACATCGTGATCTACAAGCAAAATCCATTATATGTATTTGGCTTTAGGTCACTTGAGTTACAGTTATATTACCCTGTTATTCTCATATAGTCTTTGATATTTTGTGAAGGTACATTATTTGACATCTCCATAAATGGAAGTACATATACAGTATATCTACTCTCTCCCAAATCCCTGGTTTGGTATCTTATTTGCATTCATTCTTTTTTTTTTGTTATATTGATATTATTATATAATTATAATTATATTATAAATAATAAAAAATATTAACTTATTTTTAGCATTAATTATTATTTATTATATTTTATATTATTATATCTTTAATGTTATTGTAATTTATTATATAATATCATTATATTTATATAATTATTTTTATATTTTTTTATATATGGGTTATCATTATTTTTTATTAATATTTTTATATTATATATTTACTTATTATTTACTTATTATTTTATTTTTATAATTTTAATTATTTATAATTTTATATTAATTATATATTAAAAAATGATTTATATATTTAATATTTATTTATTAAATGCATCTCTTTTGCCTTGTGGTTACTTGCATTTTTTAAAATGATATACCAGTTAAAGTTAAGTTTTAGTACAGGGTTAACATTGTGTAGGGCACCACCAGGACTGGGACAAGGTATTCTGGTGTCCTAGGCAAATAAGGTATATAGTGCCCCCCCTGTGGAAAATTCAGCCCACTCTATACCTCCTTGCACTCCTTTTTCTGTCTAGGACGAAGTGGTGACTTAGGTGGTTGCCTACCTTCTCCCACCCATCATCCCGGCCCTGGGCACCATGTTGGGTAATATTACATTTAGTGCATAGGGGGGTTATATAGGTAAAGGTGGGGAGATTGCTAGAAAAACCAGTCATGGTTTGAAGAAGTCGACGTAATGGTCTCAGCCAGATGAAGAAAAAAAAAAGTGAACTAAAATTAAATTTGTGAGTTAATGGGTGTTAATGTACTATAGTCACTAAAAAAAGTTTTACACAGCTTTTTTGGGGGGTGAGGGGGAGGAGGGAACACAATTGCAGTTTCTGATGCAGTTTTATTTAGCCAAGGCCTGAAATGGACCAAACAGGATGGAGAAGTATAATTCCTTTCTTGATATTTCCAATTCACACTGAATTCATTCCTGACTTTGGCTAAGAAAAAAAGAAACACCCACAAAAACTGCTGCATTTTTCAAATAAAAGCTGTGTGAATCTCCCTGTACAGTCTGCAGAAAGCCTGTGCAGAATTGGTTGCTATCACTTCCAGGCACTTTAAAATTGACATTACCCCGATAGTGTTTTAATTTTTTTGGGGGAACAGTATTGTGATATTATTAATTTACCAGTTTTGAAAAATGTGGCCCTGGTTGGGGTAATATCCCCGAATGGTGTTTTTAGACCTAAAAAGGGTTTTTTTAGGCTGTAGTTTAAATTTTAGGCATACGGGTACCAGAATTGACAAAAATTTTTCTTCTTCAGTTGTCTAAACACAAATACGGTTGGGTGGATTAGGGGCCACATTAAAAAAAGTTTGGGTCCAAAAAACTCATTATTTTTCCCCATAGTAAACCTATGGGAAAAAAAAATGATTTTAGACCTAAACGGTTCTACATGTGGCCCTATGTGTTCAAGATGTGTTAATATTATTTGGACCCAAAATTGCAGAAGTATGCTGGAAGAGAACATTTGCTGGCTGTAAGTATGTACCCACCCCGGCTCAAACAGCCTAGGACAGGCATGGGAGGTTACAGTAAGCAAGTAGAGCTTTTGACAGACAGGGCAGCTTATTTCACACACTGTTAGGGCAGGCAAAGCCCGGGTATACATACAGCACAGCGCACTAGGAAAGGCAGGGGAGGCGTCAGTACAGCAAAGCGTTGGGATAATGGGAACCTCCTTTGGGTTTTTTTTTAAATAATCCCATGCATGACATTGAAAATTTTTCTTTGTATTTACTGTTTTGGCCACAAGATGCCCCCTATTCCATTTTTCCCGTATATGCAAATGAGGGACATGGTATAAGAATTCACATTAGCACCATTTTAGAACTGCGTATTCTGAGGAGAACCGACAAAAAGTTTTTGCTAAAGGAGCAGGGAAGAGGAAGCCTGCCTGTCTATACAGACCCATCGCGAGGGAGAGAAGAACTCCCGGGCAAAAAGACAACTGCCCAAAATAGAGAGGGCTGTCTGCAGCCGGACCATCCACAAGATCTGCACCTGAAACAGGGAAATTGCCGGCCCTTTTAAGGGGATCAGCGGATGCGGCCGCCCCGAGTTCGGACTGTGAGAAGGCCCGATATTATTTAGTTGTTAGGTCAGTACAGCCAAAGGGGGTTTCCCCAAAACATCCTCCCTGTTCAGGACTGGAAGTTTGATATCACACCGTTAGCCCGGGGGGTAATAGAGAAGCCCGGGCCCCAACAAACTTTGGATGGGGGCCCCCCTCCCTCCCCGACCTGTACCAGGGCATGCTGTTTTAAAATGTAGATAAAACAAGGGGAAAAACC
>JAODAL010063704.1:0-19104 GCA_025379985.1 Phyllomedusa bahiana
GCGGGGAGAAACCGCCCAGATTGAGCTGGAGGCCCGGGCACAGGTGAGGAGTTATTTCTTATTTTTTTAACATTAATGAAGGTGCCTGCCCTATATGGGGTCCCATATACTACTTATCCCCTGCCGCTTATATATATGGTCCCTATAGACTACAAAACCCTCCTGATAATATAGGCCCCTATAGACAAACCCTAACCCCTGCCTGCCTACATAATCCCCCCTATTAGTACCTATGCCGTTGCTTAATGTAGGCCCCTATAACTACCAAACCCTTCCCCCCTACTAAGGCCCCTAAGACATCTAAACCCTGTCGCTTATTATGGCCCCATATCCCTTTTCAAGTGCTATCTGCCTACATATTTTGGCCCATAAGACTACCCTAAGCCCTGCCTGCCACATATATGGCCCCAACCCCCATAAACCCTGCCGGCCTATAGCCCCCTATGTACCTAAACCTCCCTTTCCTACCTAAAGGGCCTAAGCGATCAAAACCTGCTTGTCTATAAAATCCCAAAAACATCAAAACCCCTTTCCGTCAAATTAATCCCCATAGCTACCAATATATATTAGGCTCATAAGCCTACCTAAGTCTATCTCCCTACATTATGGCCATATAACTATCCTAACCCTGCTCCACTATATGGCCCCTATAGCCCCATAAACCCTCCCTCCCTTTTAAATGGCCCCTATACCGAACCTAAACCCTGTTGCCTATTATGAATCCCTTAGCTCCCAAAATCCTGCCTTCCTACTGTTTTTCCCCCCAAAAATAAGACACCCCCAAAGTAAGACATAGCAGGGTTTTTTGTTTTTTTCCAAATATAAGGCACCCCCCGAAAGTGAGACTAAAAATTTTTGTTTAAAAAGCACCAAAAGAACACATACATGCAGCTGGGATTTTTTTTATAACACTCTTTTCCCCCCAAACCTTCATATCTGCTGCAGAGCACTGCATGCAGAAACTGCATAAGACTGTCACCTGTGTCCGTTTTCCCTTCAGCAGCATGACAGTTTCCCTGTATGCGATTTTGTTTTAAAAGGCTCCTTCTGGGGGGCCGGGAACTGCAATACCGTTTTGTAAAAGTTGGCCCAGGAATTGCTGGGGGAGAGCCAAGTACGTACTGTATTTTACAGCCCTTTAATTTTGTATAATATACAGTATATAATAAATGTACATTTTTTTTTTTTTAAACAATAAATGTGAATTCCTCTTCACTAAAAAAAAAAAAAAAAAAGACATCCCCTGAAAAAAAGACGGCGCTTTTTTTGGGGAGTAAAAAATTTATATAAGACACTGTCTTATTTTGGGAAAACAGGGTACCTATATGGCCCCTATACCCTGCCTGCCTATAATTTTTGGGGCCCTAACTCCCAAAAACTCTGCCTGCCTAAATGGACCGCATATAGCTTAGCTAAAGCCGGCCTTTTTGGTGACCCTTAGCCATTTACCTACCTATTTGGGCCCCACCTATAGCCTAGCTCCCTGTGCCCCCCCCCCTCTCCTAATGCCCCTGGGCCTCCCACACCCTAATACCACCTAACGGGGCCTAACACGTCTACCTAACCAATGTAGTTACCTATCTAATTGAACCTGCCTACTATGCCTACTACTTGCCCAAATCTACCTAACTGAACCTATGTCGCCTACCTACCTGAAGCCTCCCAAAACCACTTAACCGAGCCTACCAAACCTATTTATGGGGTCCCCCTACCTGGAAAATATGATTCTGAAGGATACACCATAGCTTAACACAACCCTCTTTTCCCTCCCCTCTAGGAAACGGGGGCTTCAAAGCATGGCCTGACCGACTCTGCCCCCCCTTTTGGGAAGTTTGTACAGAGGTGGAGGGCGGGAGTGAAGTGCGGAAAAGGGGATTCTAAAATATTTGTGTCTAAATCTGCGGGACAAGTGGAAGCTGGGAGAAGTTGTCATGTGGTCTAGCCCGGTTGGGAAGAAAGAGAAAGCGAATGACTCCCATCAGTCACTAAATGAACTTCAGAGTAATACTTATATTTCTGCAGAAGCCTACATACAAATAGTATTACCCCTATTTGTCATGTATGGCTTATTAATGCTTCAAGGGCCCGTGGGACAGCTGATAGTCGCATATGGTTTGGGCGCATTTGGCCATGGGTTTGGTAACATATATGGGCTGGGCCTTTAATATAATATTTTGGGTCTTTTTATTGTGGATTTTTTTTAGTAAAAAGATTCGAAAAGGTATATTTTCTCCTTATAGGTGTATTTTTTGGGGACTGTTTTTTATAAGGAAAACGTCATACGTGGTGAGCCCTTTTGAAAAAAGTAAAATTTTTCATCCTGATTTTTTATTTTACAGTGACTCGAGGTGATGGACAGGCTAGTGAAATATGCAGAAAATTAGTGACGGATAAAGTTTTTTTTCTCTGTAAAAATAATCCCAGTTTTTCAATGTGGCATGAAAAATGCTGTTTGAACCAGCCCTACTAGAAAATGTAACACAGAGGGCCCCAGCCCTGGGTGTTTTGGGACCCTAGCAATGCCCTTGACTATTTAGTGAATGTTTAGTTATGCGATTCTTGTCAGTAACTGCATTTTTACTGTTTTGCTCCTAAAAATCAGATTTATTTTTTATTTTTTTTAAATTTTGTAAATCCACCTTTTGGGTTTCAACACTGCCCGAACCTTCTGGGGCATCTCTGGGTCAGATTCCAACATTTTCAATTAAATCTGATTACAGGTGTTTTCCCCCAAGTTCCCAAAGTTTTTGTCTACTGGTCGGCTCATTGGAAAATACGGGGGTTTTTTTTTCCCAATTTTTACCCCCAAGGTTTATTTGGGGGTTTAAAATCTGGAGTTGTGGGGGTCAATCCACAATTCACTCATTCCTTGAACCAATTTTTTCACCCAAACTCGACAAATGCTTCAGGGAATTCTCCCTCCTTGAAGTAAATGCAGATTTAAAGTTGCAAAAAACAAAAATTTTTTAAAAAATCCATAACTGTATAAAGACTTCAATGGTAACAACTTGTTACTTGCAGTTAGTAGTGATGACAATCCATAGTAGGTGCGAGATAGATCAAAGACACAATTCCATGCTGCGATACTACGACCGCATAGCCTGGCTACTCCATCTTGGAGTGCATATCATTCTATTCTCCTGCTTGAACACTGTCGTCCTTTTCCCTAACCTATAGTACTCAGTGTACAAAGTAATTCATCTTGTAGGAAACTCACATAAAGCTCAGTATTGAGGCGACATCGATCCCCTGGTCAATAGTATCCAATGCTTATTGCTGTGAAACCCCACTATCATTAGGCTTCCTCCATCAAAATTGACAATTTCTTCAATTTCTCGATCTGTTAGACCCCTTTGCCTTTGATTTTTCAGACCCATTTATATCATCAGAACTGGAGATACTGAACCTGCTTCGTTGTTCAAATCACTGGTTTCCAAACTTCTACTGTCCACTTTTCTACTTTTTTTAAACTTGAGCAACGCTTCTTTATGATGAAATTGAAGTCTGAGGCTTCTTAACATTTCATTCGGGCCACCATTCTAGACTTGGGCAATGCGCTATCACATGGTGCTTGCGATGGATGTCTGTGATTCCCTGTTACGACAGTATATGAGCCATCTCACTGCTGGGTTTGTCGTGCCAGAAAAGATAGCCTTGTTGATGAGCCAACTTTTTGACTCTGATATTTTGCCTGGACGTCCACCTTTTGGCTTTGGAAATGGATGGATGGAATTTTCTTTTCATATTCTTCCAGATGTATGGACACTCACATGATGCAGGTTGGCAATTTTCTTAGCCAAGGGCACTACTGATGAGCTGGATGATGTAGTTTCTCTTTCTTGGCAAATCTTCTTATGGCTGCTCACGTGTGATTGAAAACCAGTGACTTTTCACTTGGGAAAGTCACCTAGTAACTCATGAGTATTAGGGAATGTAAGAACAGGTTGCAATTTGTAGTATACCAGAAAACAAAAAAATAGTTCTACCACTAGTGTTGAGCCAATTATTATCGACAAAGTTGAAATTGGACGGTTTTTTATGATGATCGAATTTTTTTAATCACGCGATAATTCTAGGGTTAAAATATGTGCATAATTATTAATATTCGCGCCATTTTCGTCGTTCCTGTCATTTTGGCGGCCAGCATATCAGCATACGAATAGAGCAGTGTGAGCTGTGTTGTACTACATCTGACTGGGATGTGTATGTGCGATGGCTGGAAAAATCCACTGACCTCGTTTTACATAGAACAGCCCTTTGTTCATGATCAGGTGTGTCAGTATTCAAAGGAGTAGGAGTGCGGCTTGCCTCAGTGGCAAACAGTCAGCCGAAATTATTCCTATTTGTTCACAGAGGACAGCTATATTTTAGCTGTGACCTTAGAATTAGGTAGATCAGAGATTTGCAGATTTTAGGTAGTTTAGGGGGGGGCTGAGAATTTTAAAGGAGCGTTACCGCTGTAATGTCACGGGGAGGAAGCGGGGGGTAGAGGGGCCGCGGGCGAACACAGGACAAGCTCTTTAAGGATACTGGTATTGTGCCCCCAGACTTAGTGGTCAGACATTGCAATGCAATGCTTTATTATTACAGTTTTCTGTGAAATATTACATGGTATGTTGGCAGCCTGGAACTTATATTAGATACAATCTTTTCTAGTAACTGCAGGTCTATTTGTTAGGTGCAAAACTCCACTTTTTAGTTTTTAACCCCCCCCCCCCCCCCCCCCCCCCCCCCCCCAATAACCCCCCCCCCCCCCCCCCCCCCCCCCCCCCCAACACCCAGTATACATTTCAGAGATAGGTGTTTCTTTTTCACTTTTGGTCAGTCAAGCTTTATTGATAGAGGTACCTTGCAGTTAAATTTGAATCCAGCAATTTTTGTAGTCACCACAGGTGTATTGATAGGAGCCAAAAATACCTTTATTATCCATTACATTTCAGATAGAGTTTTTTTCACTTTTGGTAGTCAAGCGCTTTGTTGATAGAGGTACCTTGCAGTGATAAATTTGAATGCTAGCAACTTTTGTTGTCACACAGGTGTATTGATAGAATGCCAAATAGACTTTTATTATCCAGTATACATTTCTGATCGTGTTTTTTTCACTTTGGCGGCAGGCCAGCCAGCTTTGTTGATAGAGGTACTTGCAGTTAAATTTGAATCCAGCAATTTTGTAGTCACCTTAGGTGTATTGAATAGGTGCCAAAAAAAACAGTTTATTCTATCTGTATAACATTTCAGATACTGTTTTTTTTTTTCACTTTTGGCAGGTCAAGCTTTGTTGATAGAGGTACCTTGCAGTTAAATTTGAAACAGCAATTTGTGGTCACCACAGGTATAATTGATGGGGCCAAAAATACCTTTTGATTCATCCGTATTATATATTTCAGAATAGGTGTTTTTTTTCACTTTTGGACAGTCCATAGCTTTGTTGATATAGAGGTAACCTTGCACTTAAATTTGAATCCAGCATTTGTAGTCACCACAGGTGTATTGATAGGTGCCAAAAATACCTTTTATTATCCATATTATTTTTTTTTACCCACCATTTCAGGATACGTGTTTTTTTCACTTTGGCGCAGCCAGCTTTGTTTCATAGAGCCACCTTGCAGTTAAATTTGATCCAGCAATTTTTGTTTAGATTTGAGAAATTTAAATGTGATTTGCTGTCTTTTAATAGAGACTTCCCAAAACTCTTCCTACCTTCTCATATTTTTATCTTTCTGTTCAGGAGCGTAAATTCAGGTGGTAAGGTTGAGCAAAGAGGGGGGTAGGACATGGAGGGTAGGGCTACGAGAGAAGGTGCTCCCTTCCAGTGTGGCGGACAACAGCATGGACAGCGGGATCGTCGGTTGCAGTAGGGACTGTCAGGCATGTCATCGCTGGGGTCAGGGCCCTGTGAATCTCAGTAACGAACAGCAACGTCGCCAATCTGTTCTTCAGTGGTAATGCATCCTGTTACATCCAGCAGTCTTACCTCTTTGTCTCCAGTCGACGACCACAAATGTCGTCATCTGCATCCATCATCAGCATCGTCCAACATGAAGCTGAAGGCAGCAGAAAAAAACCGAAATGTAACTCGGTGCACCACCCGTGTGGATAATCCATTTCTGTTGACCTTGTTGATGACAAAATGCGGTTGGAGTCAGGAAAGGCATGTTAAAAGATCAAGGAGGCCAAAGAGGATGATGTTATCTGCTCTGACGCCAGTTTACTCATGCCATCAGAGAGGAAAGGACCGCGGTCAATCGGCCAAAAATCCCGGGCAGGTCGGCAACGTCTTGCAGTGCCCTCTTGTTGTAGCCCGCAGCTACTGGATGCAGATTGTCAGGACGACGAAGTCCCCTGTGTTGATGATGATGAATGACGACATTGCGGAAATCCATCGTGGTCTATTTTCAGCAGAATTTGCATTGCAAGCGTTCATCACTGGATGAGGAGGAGACGATGGGGTAGTCTCAAATAGGGGTCCCGCCTCAAATAGGGGAGAGGGGCGGTCGCAGAAGTCGCTGATATGATTACGCCAGCCAACTGTCAGCGCAAACCACGCTCCTCCCTTAATTCACATCGAAACAGGTCCAGGACCTCTCAGCCTGGTCTTCTTTGAGCACGCCTCTGATTCACCAGCGTGTTTCATTATGCCACTTTTGCCGTAAACGCATAAGTAGAGGCAGAATCTTAGGTGTTTAACCACCACAACAGTGTCTAGGTCTACATGCAGCGAATGCTCATGAGTTTTGAAATTGGAGCAATACTTGGCCAAAAAACAGGCCAGGACCGACGGCCGGGCTTCCAACCACTGTCACACCCTCTGTCTCCGCCTCCTCTCCTCGCCACCACAAGCGTTCTCAGCTGCCCATGCTCTCTCAGAGTCATGATCAGGGATCCAGCCTCCGCTCAGCCTCCACCGTCCCCGAGTACCACAGCACACCAGAAGACCCATTTACCCCTTCTCTTCCGGCCAGTTTGACGACCTGCTGCCGGTACAGAGGCCAGTCTAGCAGCAAGCCTTCTGTCTTTCCAGGTTTGGCCAGCAGAAGAAACACTTTAACCCACCAATCCCAAAGCCAAAAGCATGAATGTCGCATTGCCAGGTTTTGGCCTGGAAAATGTTGCCTTTCCGTCCTGGTGGACAAGATGTGGTTCGCACGTCATGGACGCTTGCACCTACTCCCAATACCAGATGCCGAGCAGCATCTTTGCCAGAAATGCTGTCCCTGCCCTGGTCAGCACCATGTCATCAAATGTTTCAAGCGCGTTGTCTGCATCTGTGTCCGGAAAAGTACATTGACCACCGACACCATGGACTAGTATGCACGGCCAAGGCCGCTATATCTCTGTACAGCTCACGGGGTGAGCTTGGTGGATTTCTCTGGGGTGACGTGGCTCTCGGGCTCGCCACGCTCCAAAACCGCGGGGATGGGCGGCCCCTTTTCCCCCCCAAGGCCTCGGGTGGCATCAGGGCCCAGAGAAACCAGGCCGTTTTGAAATTAATCTGTTTTTGGAGCCGCCCAAAAACAGGTCGGAGTTTGGGGACGGCTCTCCGCAACGAACCGAGCGCTGGGGGGGTGACAGGAACCTTGTGCCAGCAAGTGGTTGCGATAACGGTCGAAATCGCTGGCCCCCTACATCCCTTGCCTGCACATTCAGAACCTTGTCGTCCAAAAATTTTTCTAAAAGCTACCCCGGGTCTGGACTGCCTCTGGGGAAGGCCGGGGGTCTATTTTCGCACTTTCCGCCTTTTCCACCCTCTTCGCCCGCCGGCTGCTTGCAGCGTCAGCCGGCCTCTCCGTCAACCCGTCTCTTTGTTACGGGCAACCGCTGGAACCCACCCTCCACAGTCCACGATTGTGGCAGCAGCGCAATGCCATTACGCAGTACACTGACACATGGCCCTGACAACAGCGGGGGGCGGACCTCGGGGTGTTGACCACCAGAGTGGAGGCAGGGAAAGAGCTCTGCACCACCCTTTTGCCAGTTTTGAAGAACCCCCAAAATGTCAGTGCGGAAAGCCCTTGTCAGCATGACTTTGGGTGATCTTGGTTCTGGAACATCGTTGGACACTCTAAACAACATTTCCTTCAGCAACGGGAGGAGACGGACACAGAGCGGCACACCTTTCTCTCCGTCAATCCCAAGGCCCGACATTTTTCTCAATTTATCGGTCTTCATTGGGCAGGGGTTTTGGGGGTCCGGGGCAATGCGGGGGGCGCATCACTCTCAGGGTGCATCATCTGAGGCAATCAGGGCTGGTTGAACTTCCGGGGGAAGCGGAGGAGGACAGGAGGGGGGGGGGGGTTTTTCCAAACCGACGTTACCGACGTCCGCCGGGAAAAAGGGGTTGGGCGCAATTTGAGGGGGAGGAGGAAGATGGGAAGATCATTTGCTAGTGCCCCTTGACCCAGAGGCTTGGGAAATCAACTCCACCTCACAGATTCTTGGATGCTCCATTTCCTCCAACAGACCTCGCTTTAAGGCCACAAAATGAACAACATTACGGGGTGGCCACCCTCCGGGACCCCGGTACAAATAAAAACTCACACTTCTTTCCACCCACCCAAATAGAGATAAAAGCAGGAAATGGAGACCTTCACGATATCTGGGGCCCAAACACCATTTTTTTTGGATGTGTTCCGGACCCAATAGACTTCGGGTATCCAAAAGGACAAGGGCCCACCGCCCCCCACACCATAAGGGGGTTTGTCCCCCCAAAAACCACCAATCGACGGACCCACCAGCTGGGAGTCCTTACAGATAAACGCATTTGGCTTTCCCAGAAATGTGGATCATTGACTCTCAAAAGGGAAAATCAGCATGGATCTCTAAGGAGTTGTGGCCCCAATTTGCGAGTCACCGTTTTTGTTTTGCCGTCTACTTCCATTCCTCTTCAAACGAAATGGTCCTTTTAAAAAATTTTTTTAAAATTATCATTTCTTACTGAAATTTTTTTTCTCAGTTCCCCAAAAGTTCATTTTGCTGGTTTTTTTCTGTGAGGAGACTGTAAAAGACAGCAAGTTTCATAAACACCGATTCCATTTACCTCTTTATCTTTAGAAATTTCGCACAAAAAAGACACATAACATGGGCCTTTGGGAAAAGAAAAGGGCTTTAATGGGATTTCTCCCCACAATTTTTAACATGGCTAAAAATCATTTTTTGTATTTTATGGGGTCATGTTGCTGTGAGATACGCAAAACATGGTCCTTTTGGGAAAAAAATTGGTTTTTTTTTTAAAAATGGCATTTCTCCCCACAATTTTTTAACAGTGCTGAGAATATTTTATAATTTTTTGGGTCATGCGCTTTGAAATGCAGCAATACACAGGTCAATTCTAAAAAAAATTGTTTCTAACAAACATTTGTTCTCACAATTGTCAAAATGGGTCAAGGGGAATTTTTTTAATTTTTTGGGGGATTTTTTTTTTGACATCAGCATACACAGGTCCCATTTTAAAAAAAAATGTTGTTTTCTAACAGACATTTTTCTTCACAAATTTTCAAAAGTGGCTCATTGGTCATGTTTTGAATTTTGGGCATTTTTCTGTGAAAAGCAGCTAGACTTTCAGGTCCAATTGTAAAAAAAAGTGGGTTTCCTAAAAAACATTTTGTTCTTCACAATTGTCAAAGGGCTCAAGGGATGGGCTGTCAAAACAGGAAAGGGAGAAAACTGTTAATGGGGCACAATTTCAAAAAAGAAATTTTTTTGCAAGTCTTAACAAGCAACAAACCCTGTATTGAACAAACCGATTTAATGCAAAAAAAAAAGAAAACAAAGACATGGGGGGAACCATCCTATTTTAAAAATTTTTTTTTCTAGAATTAAACACTAAAAAAACTTGCATGACAAAAACGGTAAAAAAATTCCCCCTGAATTGACAAGGGGGAAATAGGGAAGGGTTTTTCCAGAAAAAAGAATCAGAGGGCATGGGGTATGGGGCACGGACAGAAACAAAGAACAGAACAATTTCCTCCACACGTTTGTAAATGAGAAAAAAGAATCCAAAAAAAGGGGACCTGGTGGAACAGGGGCATTTAACCCCCAGATTTCCAATGAAGCTCAATGGGCCCACTCATACGGGGGGCAAGCGCTACCCAAGTCTTGACTGTGTACTGAGGGAAGGCTGGGGGTCTTACCCCACACTTCCCCTCCCCTCTGCTTCAGCACGACTTTTTTTGTTGCGCGTCATAAGGGGATTTTTACCCCGGGTTTAAAGATGACGACGCCAGCCGGGCCACACTGCACCCCTTAATCTGCCTGGCTCTGAAACCCGCATGTTAATAGATCAACGCAGCCTGGCTCTCACCCCGGACCCACTGTAAGCTGGCCCGGCACTGGACCTCTGTGTAAAAAGATGGCTGATGGCAGCCATGCCCACCGTTAGGGGGAAAAGGGAGAGCTTCAAAAATTTTTCTAAAAAATCTGATTTTGAAAAAGGTATTTTTCTGTGAGGTTTAATAGTGCAAAAAAGGGGTCCAGGCGGACACAAATTGCACAAATTTGAGGCTTAAACTTTTCTGGGGCTTGATCCCCAAAGGAACGCATCATTTGATCTCCAGGGTTGTCGTCCCCAATCACTGAAGAATGATTTGGAGGAAAATGAAGCCATTGAAAAGATTTGGGGGAATCACCCAGAACCCGGAAGGGAAATGTCTTTTCAAATAAGAAGTGTTTTTGGGATGATTTGACATTTTTTTTACTTAAGGGGGTGTGGAAAATTAACAAAATCTACACGTGTAAAAAAAAACCCTTTTAAAAAATGCAGGGGGGGGTGTATGTTGTATTTACACACTTGAAAAAAAAGCAAAAGAAATAATTTAAACTATAAATAAAACTTCCCTAAATAAATCTGTAAAAAAATTTATTAACCCAAAAAAATACTAAATGCAGTCACTGTACAAAATAGCAAGTGCCACTTTGTGATCTTGGGGCAAACAGGTTTTTGGGGCATTCTGCGGACAGGGCAGATATAGTCAATTTCCAGTGAAACTAAAATGTGGTTGAAAGACTCCTTTTTCCGGCACTTTTTAAATCTGGGGTCATGCAGGTTTGGGGCTCATGCTGTGGCTCAGGACAGGATAGTCTATGTCCATGAAACTAAAATGGTGGTTCAAAGACTCCTTTTTCCGGCACTTTTTAATCTGTGGGTCAGACAGGTTTGATGGTCATACTGTGGTTCAGGAAAGGCATCGTCAATTTCCAGTTCAACCAAAATGGTGGTTGAGAGACTCCTATTTTCGACACTTTTTAATCTGTGGGTCAGACGGGTTTGGGGCTCATGCTGGGGCCCAGGACAGGTATAGTGAATGCCCAGTGAAACTAAAATGGTGGTTGAAAGACTCCTTTTCCCAGCACTTTTTAATCTGTGGGTCAGACAGGTTTAATGGTCATACTGTGGTACAGGACAGATATAGTCAATGTCCAGTTCAACAAAAATGGTGGTTGAAAGACTCCATTTTCCGGCACTTTTTAATCTGTGGGTCATGCAGGTTTAAGGGTCATGCTGCATTCCAGGACAGGGATATTCAAAGTCCAGTTCAAGTAAAATGATGGTTCAAATCATACTGCCTTCTGCCACTTTTAAATTTGTGGGTGATGCAGGTTTAAGGGTCATGCTGTGGTACAAGACAGGGATAGTGAATGGTCTGTGAGTTTTTTTCTGTGGCTTTTATAACCTAAGTGTGTTGCCTAAGATGTAGCACGTATCCATTTGACTGTTGTGGATGTTAATTCCAGCTTCTCCAGCCCTGTTTGGGTGTAAGAATGAAGGTGTTGTTGCTCTCCCATAGACTTTAATGGTCATCGGCGATAATCTATTATCGACTATCGGAAATCGTCTTGATAATTGCCGATATGGACTATCGACCCGATAGTAATCGCTCATCACTAGTGGAAACAACTGATATGTCAATGAACAGGAGGAATTGCACAATCATCTCACACCACCTGATCCAATTTTTGAGGCTATAAGTGGCTAAAAACGTTGCCTTCAATCTGTCTTTTCTGCCCCTTTAAGGGCAGATTGCAGCTAGGTGTTTGAAAATGTGATAATTTACAAATCTTGGCAACACCAGCTACTTCTTTAACTTGCATAGCCTTCTATCTTGTCCTTCTTGGTGTACTTTCAATGTTGAGTAGTGTATATTTTAATGCAAAGTTACTAAAATCATAATAGTGTACCTAAATCAACCCTGCAAAAACCCAAATATATTGATCTAATAAAATATACTCAAAACTTGCATTCATTTACAAATGACTACTGTAGACATAAACTGTATATTTCCATTAAAATCATGGTCTAACTAAAACATGAATATTAGTTTTTATTGACCACATTAGCTTGCATTTTGTGCTTGTATGAAAAAAGCCAAAAATAATGTAATGTGGCATCTAATTACTTGATTAATAGGGTAATTCTTTGCTACAGTAAATGCAAGTCTTAAAGCCCATACTCTACCCACACAGAACAAATAAGCATTAAAGCAATAACTGAAATTCTTGGGTCCTGATAACTTACTGCAGAACTTAACATATAGACAGACGTCCATACAGTTCAGTCTATTGTGCAGGGGCGTTGCTAGGGCCCGAAACATCCGGGGCTCGGGCCCTTAAGTTTTTCTGAGTAGGGCTGGGTGCACACGCCATTTTTCAAGGCACATTGTCAACTGCGGATGTATTTTTACAGAGATAAAACTTCTGTTCTTGTCACTAATTTTCTGCACATTCCACACAGATCCCGTCCATCTCCTCAGCAGTCACTGAACAATGAAAATCAGAGCTGACAAATTAGCATTTTCAAAACCTCTCACCTATGTATGACGGTGTAATACGTTATAGATAACAGTCCCAAAAAAATACACCTATACATGGAGCAAATACACCAGACAAATGATTGTTACTAAAAATAAACTCCTACAAAACCAAGACCCAAAACTATTACTACTTAAAGATCAAATAATCCTGCCAGACCTTGACCAAACGCAATCCTCACATGTGACATCAGTTGTACATATACCACCGCCATACACTGACCATATAGTGGTAGATGTCACGGTCGGAGATAGGACCTCTGGACCGCCGCAAGCGATGGCGTAAGCCATGCCAGGGAGCGGAATCTAAGTAGGTCCTGGTTTTCACCAGAGCCCGCCGCAAAACGAGATGGACTTGCTGCGGCAGGAGTCTACCAGGTCGCTACCCCTGACGTGACTTGCTTGCGGAGGCAGCCGAGGAGTAGCGTGGTGCAGAATCGTCAGGCAGGCTCGTATTTGGGGACAGGCAGAAGGTCAGGACAGGCGGCTATGGTTCATGGTCGTGGACAGGCAGAAGGTCAGGGCAGGCGGCTATGGTTCGTGGTCGTGGACAGGCAGAAGGTCATGGCAGTCGGCAAGATGCGTTGTCGAGAAACGGAAGCAAATGGTACGGTACACGGTCAATCAGAACAAGGCTTGGAACGCTTTCTCTATAGGCTAAATGGCACTAAAGATCCGGCAACAAGACTCAGGAAGGGGCAGGCTAAATAAGGGCAGTGACCAGCAATACCCAATTACCGGTGCACTGGCCCTTTAAATTTCACAGAGCCGGCGCGCGCGCCGTGGAGAGCGGGGACGAGCGCGCCGGGAGACAGGAGCTGCAGCAGGAGCGCGGCCGGGTAAGTAGGAGGGGACCTGGCCGGCAGGGTGAGCGTGCCCCCCGTCGCAGCACCCCCCTTCGGCCTCCCCCCTCTTTCTGGCTGGACGGAACCTCTGAATGATGTTACGGTCCAGAATATTGTCCTCTGGCTCCCAGGACCTCTCTTCGGGCCCGAACCCCTTCCAGTCAATGAGACAAAACCGCTTCCCTCTGACCGTCTTCATGTCTAGAATCTCCTTTACCGTAAAGACATCGGTGGCATTGGCCTCAGGAGTGGGAGGAGCAAGTACCCGAGGAAGCGATTTAGGATGACCGGCAGGCCCGGACTGAGAATCTGTCTGACCGGGCAAAATCCAGAGGGGCCGGATCACAATGGGCCGTCTGCTCTGTGGACAAAATATATTTTGGGTGTACGTACAGCGGCGCTGCTCCTATCTTCTATTAATAAGTGAGCAGCGCCGCTGGGGAGGGCCATAGCTGCTGCGATCAGCCGCTCCTGGTAGCAGCAGGACAGCAGAGTTATGAGCTGCGGTCTGCGGCCACTGCACTGGGCCACCGCGTCGGACCGCTCACTGCTCCACACCTCAGGAGTCAGGATGAGTGCTTGAGCCTCAGCCCCACACTGCCCTGTCTCCTGAAGGTACCAGTACAGACACAGGGAGAGGACCAAGCCGCCCTGTGTCTCGTGCAGCCGGCGCTGCTCCTGCCTCTGATTAATCATGTGTGATAGTTTGAGCACTGGCCACAGCGGAGCGCAGCGGAGCGCAGCGTCCGGAGCTCAGACTGTCACACATGATTGATCAGAGGCAGGAGCAGCGCCGGCTGCACGATACACAGGGCGGCCTTAATAACATGCAGACAGTTCTCTTGCACTGACCCACCGGCTGCAAAACATATAACCCGCTCCCAAACTTCGCCCCCTTCCTGTGTGGCAGCGTCCCAGGCACAGCTGCATGAAGATTCCTAGTTGGCTGCATCCTATTAGGCCATCAGCTCCACAGCCTCAAGGTATTCATTTTAATTTATATATAGGTCGTTGCTCCTCTGACTGTGTGGGCAGCAGCCAGCATGGTGGAGTGCTCAATATCTCAGTGTTGGGGAAGGCAGGGTTCACACAGCGTAGAACGGTTTGTACCTGTGCGCACTGCTATATGCCTACTGTGGGAAGGTAAGCGCTGGCCAGCGCGTACTTTCTACAGCTGGTGTATTGTGGCGCACAGGTACACACCACTATACGATATGTGAACTCAATCTTGGCCATCAGAGTTAAGCACTGGCAGCGTCAGGACTGTGTGTGCAGAAGCAGCGCAACAAACACTGTCTGAAAAACTGTTCACTGCACTCACGTGTGAGGTAGATGCCAGGAAACTTAGCAGTGTCCACACACGCTCCTCAATCATCATTTTCCACCCAGTTAGTTCTGCCCTAGAAGCAGCCGACTCCTGCAGGTCCTACTCATTTACAGGCCCTACTCTGCCCATACAGAGGCCCAGACTAGTGTGATGCGTTAAACGGGGCCATTTGTCTGCTTCAAGCTTTCCAGGTACCAGCCAGACTAGACTGGTGGGTTGCCAGATTCTGGGCCGCTGCAGCCTACATACCTACCTAATGGGGACCTATTTACCAGCCTACTTTATAGGAGCCTATTTTAACTACTGTAAACCCACCTAATTGGGGGCCTAACTATTCCTACCTACCTTTAAATTTGGGTCTTATCTCCCCAATAATGGTTTAATCTGTTTACCCATTTAATTTAGTGGTGTACCTATGTTTCCCATATTAGGGGTTTAAACCCACTATAATGGAAACAAAATATAAAATAAAACTCTGTGCAAAACGGGCACCCCATATCTGTCGGAGGGCAAATTTTTATTGTTAGGTGCAACAAAGGGTCATTATAACCATTTGCGGGGCTATGGGTGGGGAGTTTGTACACAGGTGGGGCACAGTAAAGAGGGTGCAGAAAAGTGAGGAGTCTAAGATGTTTGTGTGGTGAATTCTTTAGGGACAAGTCATGGCTGGGAGAAGTCGCCATGATGGTCTGTGCCATATGGAGAAGAAAATGGAAAGAAAGTGACTCATCAGAGAAGACATCATTTGTGAGTCACTGAATGTCAGGGGTTATTTTGCTTCTGGGTTTTTATCAGTGCTGTTTTACTGTCATGTGATGGTGACCTGTGATTGCTATGTGGTCTTTACATGGCAGTATTGGAGGTCTTTTTGGCACCTGTATAGTGATAGCGTACACTTGTCCCTGATCGTAAAGAGAGTTCACACCTGTCCCTGACCCTGTGATTAGGGATTTCTCTGCACCACCTTTACTTTCTTGCCTCTGTTTGTAATGTTGTTTATTTTAGAAAATGGCAAAGTGCGTGGCCAAGGGAAAACTCGGAGATGGATATTGTGTGTGGGCTGGTGGGTGTTTTGTGCCAGGGCTGCTTTTTAGTCCCAGTCCGGCCCTGATGACTGGTTTAAGAAGAGAGACATGGAAGGAGTTCGGGACCCTCATAGTGGGAGGAAGGCGGAGCTTGTATGCCACTGGATTAATCCGCTTAAGCACCTCGAATGGACCCAGGAACCAGGAACCCAGCTTATAGCTGGGGACCTTGAAACATATATATTTAGCCGACAACCACACCTTGTCACCCGGAGAGAAGATCGGCGGGGGTCTTCGCTTTTTGTCAGCTTGTGCCTTGGTACGAGCGGAAGCCTGGAGTAGAGAATGGTGCTCCTGCTTCCAGATAGCTGTCAGGTCTTGGATCAGCTCCTCCACGGCAGGGACCTCAGAGGGCACATAAAAGGGGAGGGGTGGGCGGGGATGTCACCTGTAGACAATAAAGAAAGGATCCGCTCCAGCAGACTCCGAGTCCAATGAGTTATAGGGCAACAAGCTGGACCAATCATCCTGGCGCACGGAGAAAAAGTGGTGCAGGTAACAGCCTAGGGTCTGGTTAACTCTCTCAACCTGCCATTCATCGCCCTCACGTATCCGTATGAGGTTATAAGCCCCTCGCAGGTCCAATTTAGTAAAGATCTTGGCTCCTCGTAGCCGGTCAAAAAGCTCCGTGATCAGGGGCAGAGGATAGCGGTTCTTTACAGTGATCTTGTTGAGGCCTCGATAGTCTATGCAAGGACGTAGGGTACCGTCTTTCTTAGCCACGAAGAAGAACCCAGCCCCAGCTGGAGAGGAAGACTTGCGAATGAACCCCTTCTGGAGATTCTCCTTGATATAGGTTGACATAGCCAAGGTCTCAGGTATCGACATCGGGTAAACCCTGCCCCGTGGAGGAGACGTCCCGGGCAGAAGATCAATAGGACAGTCATATGGGTGATGGGGCGGCAATATCTCAGCTTGCTTCTCGGAAAAGACGTCTGCAAAGGCTTGATATGGTGCTGGAAGACCCATCAGAGGTTTAGATGACACAGGAGAAGCGGTAAGCACCGGGCGAGGTGCCACCAAACAGCAAGACTGACACTCCGAACCCCAACTCAAGACTAGTCGAGCACAGGAGCATGGCGCTGCAGCCACGGGAGACCCAGGAGAATGGATGAGGAAGAACGGTGTAGTACAATAAACGAAAGTCTCTCCTTGTGCAGAACCCCCTACTTGTTAGGAACAGAGGCTCAGTGCGGAACCAAATGGATCCTTGAGAATCTCTCCAATGACAGCGAGATGAGTAGGGCTTCTCCAGCAGATCACAGGGAGATTATGCTGGGACACCAGGGCAGCGTCCAAAGAAATTCCAGCTGGACCCAGAGTCCAGGAAAGCACAACGTGAAATGGGAGCCAAACCCAGTGCCGAGGATCACGGGCTATGGTCGGCGAGGGAGGACTTGCTCTCACCTAGGGACGCCTCTCCTATGTACCCTAGGTGCACCCGTTTCCCGGATGCTGAGGGCGCAGTGGGCAAGATCTGCGGAAATGGCCTGAACTGCCACAGTACAGACAAAGATTCTCCTCACGTCTTCTGGTTAGCTCTGGCGCAGACAAGTGGGCTCTATCCACTTCCATGGCCTCCTCGGCAGCTGGCTAAGAGAGGGCAACAGTGGCGGCCTTTTAAATACTGGAGCCAGACGAGGGAGACTGCCTCCTCCCCGACTGACTGCGCTTGCGCTGTGAAATGGCCGTGCAGTCAGAGATCAGCGGGCGGTGTCCGCACCTAGGAGCGCTCCAGGCCCACGGCAGTGGCCTGGACCCACCGAGATTCGGGGCACAGGCACGAGCGCCGAATAAAACTGCCTAGCGACGCCCCTGCTATTGTGCTATATTTAGAGACGGGTGAATTTCTCAAAAATTTGTTTTGGTCCAAATTACTTCGGGATGAAATGCGTTAAAAAACAGCTATTTCCAGGCTGCACAGAGCCTGTAGGGTTCTGTAGAACGTTGTGCCATGCTTCAATATGCAGAGGGAGCTTGGTTTGGTCTTCATACAATGTTGTGTTTTAGTATGACACGCATATGACTTCCGCCGCTCTTAGAATCACTTCACTATAAAATTCCCTGGGCACTTAAGAGGGCAAAACTGACCAAAAACTGAACCAGAAATGTAGCCTGATAAATTCATGGCAGCGACAGCTGGAAAAAAACAAGCTGAGGGCTCAGGTGGCAACATCAGTGACAGAGTGTGGAGGTGACGGCAGCAGCCACAGCAGCATGAGTTAAGAGAGTGGCACAATGACATTCTGGAGGTGGCAAAAACAGGAGTAGGCCACAGAGTGGCACAATGACACAGTGTGTAGATCACGGCAGCAGCCACAGCAGCAGCATGAGGTCAAACAGTGGCACAATGACATTCTGGAGGTGGCAAAAATAGGAGTAGGCCACAGAGTGGCACAATGACACAGTGTGGAGGGCAAGGCAGCAGCAACAGCAGCAGCATGAGGTCAGACAGTGGCACAATGACAGAGTGTGGAGGTCATGGCAGCAGCCACAGCAGCAGCATGAGGCCAGACAGTGGCACAATGACAAATTCTGGAGGTGGCACAAACAGGAGTATGCCACAGAGTGGCACAATGACACAGTGTGGAGGTCACGGTAGCAGCCACAGCAGCAGCATGAGGCCAGACAGTGGCACTATGACATTCTGGATGTGGCAAATAGAGGAGTAGGCCACAGAGTGGCACAATGACAGAGTGTGGAGGGCAAGGCAGCACCCACAGCAGCAGCATGAGGTCAGACAGTGGCACAATGACATTCCGGTGCTGGCAAGAACAGGAGTAGGCCACAGAGTGGCACAATGACACAGTGTGGAGGTCACGGCAGCAGCAACAACAGCAACAGCAGCATGAGGTCAGAGAGTGGCACAATGACATTCTGGAGGTGGCAAAAACAGTAGGCCAGAGAGTGGCACAATGACACAGTGTGGAGGTCACGGCACCAGCAACAGCAGCAGCAACATGAGGTCATAGAGTGGCCCCAATGACAGAGTGTGGTGGTTGGTGGGAATACCAAGTCCCCCGGGAAAGATGGGGTTGGAGTTA
>JAODAL010063705.1:0-19103 GCA_025379985.1 Phyllomedusa bahiana
CTGTCTGCTCATGATGCTGCTGCCGTGACCTCCACACTGTGTCATTGTGCCACTCTGTGGCCTACTCCTTTTCTTGCCACCTCCAGAATGTCATTGTGCCACTGTCTGACCTCATGCTGCTGCTGCCGTGACCTCCACACTGTGTCATTGTGCCACTCTGTGGCCTACTCCTGTTTTTGCCACCTCCAGAATGTCATTGTGCCACTGCCTGACCTCATGCTGCTGCTGCCGTGCCCTCCACACTGTGTCATTGTGCCACTCTCTGACCTCATGCTGTTGCTCCTGCCGCCGTCACCTCCACTCTCTGTCATTGTGCCACTCTGTGGCCTACAACTGTTTTGCCACCTCCAGAATGTCATTGTGCCACTGTCTGACCTCATGCTGCTGCCGCCGTCACCTCCACTCTCTGTCATTGTGCCACTCTGTGGCCTACTCCAGTTTTTGCCACCTCCAGAATGTCATTGTGCCACTGTCTGACCTCATGCTGCTGCTGTGGCTGCTGCCGTGACCTACAAACTGTGTCATTGTGCCACTCTGTGGCCTACTCCTGTTTTTGCCACCTCCAGAATGTCATTGTGCCACTGTCTGACCTCATGCTGCTGCTGTGGCTGCTGCCGTAACCTACACACTGTGTCATTGTGCCACTCTGTGGCCTACTCCTGTTTTTGCCACCTCCAGAATGTCATTGTGCCACTGTCTGACCTCATGCTGCTGCTGTGGCTGCTGCCGTAACCTACACACTGTGTCATTGTGCCACTCTGTGGCCTACTCCTGTTTTTGCCACCTCCAGAATGTCATTGTGCCACTGTCTGACCTCATGCTGCTGTGGCTGCCACCGTCACCTCCACACTCTGTCACTGATGTTGCCACCTGAGCCCTCAGCTTGTTTTTTTCCAGCTTTCGCTGACATGACTTTATCAGGCTACATTCCCCCTTCAGTTTTTTGGTCAGTTTTGCCCTGTTAAGTGCTCAGGGAATTTTATAGTGATGCGATTCTAAGAGTGGCGGCAGTCATGTGCATGTCATACTAAAACACAACTGTATGAAGACCAAACCAAGCTCCCTCTGCTTATTTAAGCATGGCACAACGTTTTACAGCACCCTACATGCTCTGTGCAGCCTGGAAATATCTGTTTTTTAATGCGATTCGTCCCGAAGTAATTCGGACCGAATTTATTTTTGTCGGGAAATTCGGCGAAGTGACCGAACCGAATTTTTGTGAAATTCGCCCATCTCTATTTATAATGTAGGAGTGCTGCACTGTGATAGCCAAAGGAGGTGGAGGGCAGAGATCTATGAGACACATTGCCAGTAGCTGAGGAGATCCTGGATAAATGAGTCTGTGAAATGTTATGGAAGGACATGAAGCAAGCAGTTCATGGGAAGAAACCCACCAACATAACAAAATTCTTCCAAGCCATTGTGCAGGACTGATCAACAAATACTGGAAACATTTATCTGCAGTTATTGCTTCCCAAGGGGGTCATAACAGATGCTGGAGGCAAAGGCTCACATACTTTTGCCACTGTGGCATTGTATCTTTTTTCTCAATAAATAAATTACCAAAACTAGTATTTTCGCTTTATTTGCTTTAGTTTTCTTTCGCAACTTCTAGAACTTGTGTGAAAATCTGATGTTGTTTAAAGTCAAATTTATGCAGACACTTCTGAAAGGTTCACATAAATTCAAGCACCACTGTATAAAGAAACACACTGTGCAGCTTTGGTCATATCAATATGTGCAGGTAATAATAAAATGTTTAAATATATTATATGTAATAATAAAAATAAAACATGCCAGTACATTTTTAAATGTTCATTTTAATGTGCGGTCACTCAGTTTTAAGAGTTTTGTTATAGACACATTGAGAAAAAAATCACTGTATCTCAGTTATGTCAAATGCTTGTTAACAAAGCATGAAGAAAAGATATCCAAAGGCAGGTGATAATTTAATTTTACACTAAATATGTAAAGACTATGAAGTACAATCAAGTGTGAAGGGAGAATCAACCAGTCAAATCATATTCAAATATGGTCCATACTACTCCATGGAATATTTTGCAAATGACACAGGAAAATTTTAACATTGTTTTTTTTTATATATAAAAAGTAGTAAAAGGCACTGTAAGGGTACATTCACACGGTAATCACAATATACCAACCAGATTATCCGACCAGTATTTCATCATTCTTTTCCATGGAAAGTGGGACTGCTTCTGTCCACGTTTTGCGGATTCACTATACCCCCCCCTCCCCACCCCATTCACATTGAACTGTGCATCATCTGCCCAAAAACCGGGCAGAAGAATGAACATGTTTTTTGTTGCGTCATCAGTGTAAAAAAAACATCCGTCAGAAAATCTGTGCAGTGTGCTTCACAGATTTTCTATTTAAGTCTTATGTAAAATTTTGGCAGTCAGTTTACAGACGATTTTCAAATCCGAAAACCGTCTGTAAGTCCGAATGAATACCCTTGTTGTGGGTACGGGCCCTAAGATTTTTCATAATTTTTGCACTTTGAATAATCTCCATGACTCTGACAAGGTCTATGTATGTAGGAACTGCATATACTTATATTAATGAAATAATACATTTCCATAATACACATACACATTACTAGCAAGTAGCTAATATCCAGAGTAACCACCAAGTGCAGCACTGAGAGCAGCTAGATGGGCTGGGATTGACTCCTGGTAGGTTGTCACAGGTCTCTGGAGCCATACTGACTGCATCCCACAGCTGTTAGTGGGTGAATAGGGGAAATCTACTGAATGAACACAATAATCTAGATGGTCCCACAGATGCTTAAAGGGGACCTGTCACATAGCTTATGCCCCCCTTGCTGTGGACAGCACAAGCTAGTGACAGACATGCTTTTCCCAGCACTGTATTCCTTATTCTGTAAGATGCTGTAGTTTTAAACCATTTAATGCTCAAATCTTATTCCTGAGCAGGTGTTAGCCCTGCCCACCAAAGGCTAGCCCCGCCCACTGACAGTTATTCACATGTTTCTACCTATTCAAAGTAATAGGTTTATCAGTTGAGGTGGGCGGGGCTAGCCTCAGGTGTGTGTGGTATGAAAAAAATGACTCTTTCTATGACTCTTTTCTGGCTGAAAACTGCAAATTTGAGCATTAAATACTCGAAAACTATAGAGTCTTACAAAATAAGGGACACATAGCTGGAAATAGCATGTCTGTCACTAGCTTGTGCTGTCCTCAGCAAGGGGGGCATAATCTATGTGACAGGTTCTCTTTAAATGGGTTTAACTCTGATAAATTAGGGGGCCAGGGTATTACTTAGAGGTACTGGAAATGCTCTTTCAACTATGTCACGTTGTCTTGCTAGAAGATCCCATTCGCCACAGGAATGACAATTAGTATGTATGGATACACAATCTGAAAAGATGGATTCATGCCCAAATTGAATAAAAGTGCAAGGTATCAGCACCCTGAATTTATGTTTCGGTCCAACAGTGATGTTACTGAAGGAACCCTAACTCATCTAATCGCCTTTGTTTAACCAATCAAATTCCATGGTCAGCAATGACGGCATGATTTAAGGGTTTAAACAGCTGGCATCAGAGCTAGCACTGGTCCTGTTTATTGTAGCAGTATATCATCTGTATATTACATTTCTCACCCACTGCTGATCGCACAGGCTCACCTCCTAAGAATGCGGCACCACCGTACTATATTAGTAAAGTACTGTGTGCTACATTCCTTATGGCACCTGTATGATAGTATGGTGCTGCGTGGGATGCTATCAAACATTGTAAGAATCGGCTGTGAGGTCACTACATAGCAATGGAGAATATTTCCGGATAGAAATCAATAAGTCTAAAAAATAAAAGCTACATAGTTTTCAAGCAAAATTTTCTAAACAAGGCATGTTTTAATTCATGCATGAGTCTGTGCTATGTCCCTTTTTTTTGTAAAGAGCCATAAAGAGCACCCATTTCGACACATTAGGTATTACTGCTCACTATGCAGGCTACTTCATAAGCAGACAATATATATGGATTACAAACGGGATCGAGACTGTAGGTTTGTTCTTAAATGGGTTGTCTCACTACAAAGATTAGATTTCAACATGTAGGGAATGGTAAATAAAGACTTTTTCCAAACATATTGCTCCAAGTATTGCTTTGTTGAGGAGATAAAAGGGATTTTATCTGCTCTGTGTGCATACAGGTTTCTCTATATTACTGTCCTGCTCTCCCCTTTTCTCTTTGCTCTTTGTCTTATCTTAGAACTGGGAGTGACATCACCTCAGTCACCTACTTTTGTTTACTGTGAGCGATGAAGCTCTCTGCTCTAGAGATAGCATCTCCTGCTCTCATGTCAATGCAATTAGAAGAGCTGTGAATACAGTGCTGATCTGCTAATCGCTGTTATAGAAGCACCCACAGCCTAGCCAGATAGAGACAAGAAGCATAAATCTAAAACTGCTAATGGCTTTGTGAAACAGCATCCTGACAAGACCATTAAGTTGAATTTGTCTGCAAGTCACAGGAACATTTATTAAATGTAATTCCAGCTATTTTTTTTTTTTTTTTTAGTTTTGCATAGTGCAGGGAAGAGTTTATACCCCTTTTACATTTGTTTTGCTGTCTGTTGTCCTCTTTATAAGATCTCACCTCACTTTTTGTCTTTCATGTGCTTCTGTTACATGCTGGCATTTGTAGATCCACAGCTATTAGCTGCTGTAGAGCATGGAACTATAAGTGCCAGTATGCCACAGCAGCACATGTTAAAGACATGTACTAATCAGCACCCATACACTTACTGATGTAGCAAAGTACAGCTTAACCGTGATATCACAACTTTTCGTGTTATCTGCTTTGTTTTGTAAACAAAGACCATTGAAATGCATTGAAAAAGGTGAGATAACATTCTGTGCTGTGATATCACGTACAATATCGGTTCTGTTTAGTTCTGCTACATCTGTAGTACATGTGTGATGTGGCATGCTGTTCCACAACTACAAATGCTAACATATACCACACTTGTACTATTTGTAATAAACATTTTAACCCCTTAAGGACCCGCCGTTTTTTTTTTTTTTTGTTGACAAGTTCGTTTTTCCCTCCTCACCTTCCCAGAGCCATAACTTTTTTATTTTTCCACCTACATAGACACATGAGAGTTTTTATTTTGCGGGACAAGATTTACTTTCTAATGGTGTTATTCACTATACTATAGAGTATACTGGGAAACAGCAAAAAAATTCCAAGTGGGACAAATTGTGAAAAAAAAATGTATTTTTGCCATGTTTGCGGGGGTTTTGCTAATACGGCGTTTAATATTCGGTCAATACAATGTGTTATTTGTATTCTACAGATTGATATGCATCCGGCAATACCAAACATGTAGGGTTTCCGTTATGTTTTGGTACCGTAAAAAAAATTCCAACCTTTTTCTATTTTTGAAATTTTCGCCGCGGCACCAGTTTGTGCGGCCAATAACTTTTTTGTACTAACACCTACGGACGTCAGTGAGGGTGCATTTTTTGCGGGCTGAAGTGTACTTTTTATCACTAGTAGTTTGGAATGCATGCGACTTTTTTGATCACTTTTACTCCATTTTTTAAGTGACATAAAATGACCAAAAAACGCAATTTTGGCGTTTGGAATTTTTTTTCTTCTACGGTGTTCAGTGCATGGGATAAATGATGTTATATTTTTATAGATATGACTTTTTCAGACGCGGCAATACCAAATATGTGTAACTTTTTTATTATTGTAATGTTTTTATTTGTAAAATGGGGAAAAGGGGGTGATTTGAACTTTTAATACTTTTTTTGTACTGTAAAACTTTACTTATTTATTTTTTTCACTTTAACGTTGAGGCCACCTGTTGTGCTTGACAACTAGCTGGCGCGATTGTCAATACAGTCAATACAGTCTAATGCATTGCATAGGCAATGCATTAGACTGTACCAAGATGGCGGTTTCACCACTTACTGTCTGCGGACGGAAGTGGGGCAAACCAGGACATGGAAGTGACAGGAGCCTTCCCAAGGCTCCCCACTGCCATGTCCGGGGGTCGGATCGTTGCAGCTATGCTGCGACGGTGCCGATCACCCTCAAGATCGGTGCGGGGCACCGATCTTAATTAATTCAGACGCCGGGGCCATCTTTGCCGCGGTGTCTGACGGTTAAACAGCGCGGGCGGGCAACGCTGCCTGTTTGCGCTCTAGCAGCCGGGTGTTAGCGCCGATTAGCCACTAACACCCGGCGGCTGTGTGGGGGGATCGCGGAGTGATCCCCCTGCAAAGCCCCTCATGGACCCTGGGATGTACTCATACATCCAGGGTCCTTAAGGGGTTAAAGACATTTTAAATAAAAAAGAAAACCTAAATATGAAATATTTTCTAATTATTTTTTAAATTACTTTTTATTTTACATAAGTTTTTTTTCATAATGAGATTTGGTCATAAAGTTTAGTATTTTAGTGCAATTATATAAGCAGTTCAAATAAATTTAAATGTGAATTAATTAAATTTTTTTATCAAATTCTTTAAATCTATGTGAAAAGAAACATGCACTAATATATTATATATATTACAGGGCTGTGTTCCCTTGCTCGTTACCAAAAAAATGTTGTGGGTTTGTTTGTTTTTTTATTACATACAGGCCCTGAAAGCATGACGCCTTCCTATACTCAGTTATTTAAATTAAATTTTTTGTCCATTTTCCATGATATATGAGGTTTTATTTTTATGCTTTTTTCACTTGAAGTTGTTATTTAATATTTTCACACCAAGGAAAAGTTAAAAAATAATCTTTTTTAAATTTTCATAAAATTTTAAAACTAGATGATTTCCAACAGATCCTTCTTTTTCAATCAGCTGAGTAAAAGTCACTCTTTAAAGATTTTGGGAGACATGTATGAAACTAGATGCATCGAAGTTCATTTTCTAATCTTTTTTTCAGTGTATAATGCTCCTGAATATATGAAAGTGTTTTTTGTGCGTTCATAAATGGTGTCTAAAGTTCATTGCACCTCACCTGTGTGTTTGGCGTATTATGGAACTTAGGTGCATTAGTAAACATGTATAAAGGCGAAAGGCTGGAAATAGCATGTCAGTGAATAGAAACTATGGTACTGAGCTTACTTGGTGAACCACAGGTCGCAGCATTACCTGTGCTGCGCTGGGTCTTGCGGTATGTAGAGTAAAGCGTGAGAGCAGCAAAATAATAATAATCATCAAATGTGTGGTGTGCCACGCCCCCCATAATATCCCCAAAATGCCCCCTCATGTTAGGTGAATTAAAAAATGTTGAGTCTTGCGAACAACACGCCTAGCACATATGTTCAGTGCATTACACATCCCAGCCCACTCACGTTTGGCGCATTTGTTTTCTTTTGTCTGATTGGGCAATCTCTAATCTCTTATATAACAAGCTTTTAGTGAATTCTTAGATAAAAGAGGGGATTCCTCCCACCCACCATTTTTACCTCCTTCATAAGTATGTGGGTGACATACAGTGGCTAACGGTTAATAGGAGATGCAATAAATGTTCTAATTTAATTAGCTATTTCTGGTGTCCGGTTGTCTTTAACACTACTGTTTCTTCACACTCTGTGACATTTGAATCATGATTCAGCTTGATCACTGATTTTATTTGCTGTACAGAGGTCTCCCAAGATCTAAGAAAGTTGTATTGATTGCCACTTTGAGAACCATCTTATTTTGAGTGCAGCTCTATACCTTAAATCGTTCATACATATGTCATTAAAAATCCGATGACAATTAAATAACCTTTTTAAGTCACTGTTCCAAATTATAAATTCAATATTCAAACTTTTAACATTTTGCTAAAATAAATGTAAAATAAATGGACAATTATTGTAATTTTTGACCAGCAATGTTCCTGCCAATCAGGGAATAAATTACAATGAACACAATTTTTTTTTATTCTATTTTTAATCTAAACCCTATTATTAGAAAAAAAAATGTAAGCACTAAAAATCCCTAGTGAAGAATGTACAGTAATTCAGATTTTCAAAACACAAATAATATGTACGAAAAATTTAAGTTTACCGATTTAAGAAAAAAAAAAAAAAACTAATTTCAAAATCCCTTTAAGATACCTTTTGGTTTGCTCTATAGCAATAACGTAATATAACTTCTGTGTTATACTTTGACACAAAGGCTTAAATTTTGTTTTTTTCCCTTCGTTAGTGTGGTATTAGTTTTTTATATAATCATTACTCATAATTTCGACAGTAATATTTAACGACCCCTTTCCTTGTGTTATTACAAAACTCTTCTGGCTTTGTGAAAATTTTAATTCGTTAAAATGTAATAAAAGAACATCTAAGTTGTGCTATAATTTATGAAAATTTGAGATGTGCTAGTTGGCATTCATATTATTAGAAAAATTTTTTTTCATATAAAATGGAAATTATAAAAAAAAAAATAAAAAGTTTTTCTTAAGGGCTTTGGTTCCAACATTTGTGTATATTTGCTTTTTTAAAAAGACGGATTCAAATTTTTTTTTCCTATTGTACATCCCTAAAAGTGTTCAGTGGTGAGATGTAATAGGTTTCCTGTCTTGTTCCTAATTTGTCAGAATTACAAAACCAATACTTTTAGATGTTACTTCAGCTCCTATTTTACTACCCTCTGATAATCTCTGTCTTCACTTTTCAATCGTCATGTAATACATTAACAGATTTACTAAATTCAGTAACAAGTTGCCATAACCAGTCAAAATGGGAAAAAATACTTTCATATTCTAACAGGATTAGCAATTAATCTGATTTAAATGTTTTGATAAATACGTGTCACAATTGACATGTCTTTCTGTTAAGAAGGAATGCATAATTTTTTATGTTATTAGTATACAAATGTAGCCACCATGAAAAGAACATTTTGGTACTATGCTGTTAACATAGAGAACCTATCCTGTTTAGGGTATGATCAAACAATACATTTTGCAAGTTGAAAATTTTAATGCAGAATCAACATGGAATCCATGTCTAAAATCCATGCTTTTCTGCATAGATTTCTGACTGGGATTTTATGCCGATTTTGAATTTCGAACATGGATTTGGATGTGGATTTTAGTTGCATATTGGAGATTGATTTTATGCAGGTCCATGCAAATTCAGCATCCAATCAACATCTAATCAGTGTCCATATAGTTTCATGTGGATTCATCCTTGATCTTCAGCTTCCCATTGACTTCAGTGGAAATATTCCTTGCTAAATCCATGCTCAATCCACATTAAGAAGAGACACATTACAGAAATCTACATCAGAGGATTCCACATGCAGATTTCCTGTTGAAATGAATGGGATGAAGACTGAAATCAGATTTGGTCTAGTAATTTAACTTAGATTCATTGCTAAATCCATGTTGTATTTTTAGTCCTAATCTGTCCTGTAAACATACCCTTGTTTATTGCACCATTTATAAAGTTAATATAGTACACAGTCAAGTTACATTATTACAACCATTTCCTACTTTTTATGTGTGTAGCTCATGAAAGAAGTCACATCATGAGCTGTCTTGGTGGGTAAGGTGTGCAATAGGTTGTCTGCACACATATCCTTTGTTGTTGTCATAGATTGAAGGTGCCAAAAGGGATGGTTACTGACCTCCAGGGTGGCACTATTTCTAAAACTGTGTAGTTTGTAAACTGTTCGAATGCTGCTGTGGTGAAAATGTATTGAGAGTGGAAAAATAGCACCATTTAGCAACATGGAAACTGGAGATCACCATGTGTCATTGGAGTGAGAGGTGAATATTGGCTACAAAGGTGCACCAGGGTGCACTGCAGCATTACAGTGGAGAAGCTCGCCTCCAACAACAGTTCAGCGAACCCTACTACAAATGTAACAGAACTAAACATAACAGATAACATTCTGTGCTGCAAGAACATGATGCGTTATCTCAACTGTTCCAATTCTTTTCAATGACATTTATTTACAGATAAGAGCAGATAAGATGCAATGCCATTATATCACAGTCAAGCTGTACTCTGTTATATTTGTACATATGGAGCTCCAAAGCAGGTGGATGCACTTCTGCTACGAGGTTGGAGAAAAGGCTTACATTTTCATGGCAGTATCAGAATTCGACCTGATTGGCCTTCTCCAGTGAATCAGATGAATATAGGGGTGTCAGGCAAGAAACTTCAGAGAACAAGCTCTCTGCAACCATAGTTGGAGAAACAAAAGCTAGTTCTGGCAGCGTTATTGTATGAGGAATGTTTTCATGACATTCTCTGGGCCCACTCATCCACTTGGAAGGCACTCTCAGCTGATTTGGGTTTAAATCCATCTTTGCAGATCACATACACACATAAATTCTGATGGTCATCCCTGGGGAGGATCAGAACTTCCAGCAAGTCAATGCAACATATCACACAGCTAGAAATGTCTGAAATTGGAACAACGTAAGCAAGACTTTCAAGTACTTGGTCCCCTAATCCCTCACTGCATTGCATCACTGCATTGCACACTGTGGCATTTTAAGAAAATACCATAAATGCCTGTTACATCTGTATTTCCTTGTTTTTTTTCCTAACATAGCTATGGAGACAACCATCCTTCCTCACCTGTTGCAACAGCAGTTGCAGAGATTTGGTTTACTACAGGTCCCTGGACAAATGAGAAGTGAAAAATATTGCTCATGGACGTCTGCGGAAGAGTATTGTGAGCATGCTCTGTGACAAGTGCAGTGGTCACTCTACAGCGGAGGGGCTGGTTATTTACATAGCATGAACACTTGATCTAAGCGATATAACCTATATTGTTTTACCATTACTGCATTGTAAATTCAGGGTAACTCTAATAATAAATGTGAGGGAAAGGGACAATAAATCCATGTTTTTCCCGATTTAGTCCTTTGGGGGAATACAAAAACTTTTAGGTATTTTTGTTATTTGTTTGTTTAATGGTTATAACTATGTTATTTGTTAGAATAATAACTCCTATAATTGTATACATAGTTATTTTAGAAATAGCAAATGATTTCCCTTGCAAAATTTTTAAAAATTTTATCTTTGTTTTTTAATTTTGAGTGCACCCTAAAATGAATTTTTATGGTTTGCCCTCATCATATTTTTCGTCATAAAAAAGAAAGAAAAAAATACATAAAAACAAAGGATTTATCTGACTATCACTGGGCAGCTTTTGCAACAGTTTCAAGGCAGTTATTTGGGGGGAGAAGGATTTTAGGCGATGGTGGTTACGGCATTAGATTTTAATTATACTTTTTGCTCTTTTATTCCAATAGTCTGTTCCTAAATGGTTTCCTAGAGTAAGTGCTTGGTAATCTCACTCAGCTGTAGTGGTTGGAAAGAAAAAAAAAAATTTTTTCATATATAAAGTTATAATCTGGTATTAAATAATCCAAAAAATCAGAAAATCTGGTGTCTGTTTTCACCACAAAACTGCAATAAAATATTGAGCTTCACAAATACAGAAGTAGATAAGCAAGAAAACATTTCAGGTTGTTACATATTCTAGGCTTCTCTCTTCTTCTATCTTGGTTTCAGCTTTGCTGTATGTTTGTGTTTCTGGCTATAATTTACGCATTATCATTTTGCAAATGTATGTTTATGTGCTTTTTTAATGAACAACTGCCTGTTTGGTGCTATTTAAAAATATGAAATACAGTTAGGGTCACATGTATGAAGACTGTCTAGGTCTAAGCCTGATTCCTGATATTATATCTAGCACTAAGATGCCAGCAGCAGATCCTTTATGTTCTGTAAGTTCTGAGTAAAGCCACAAGGACTGGACTTCCAAAAGATGCTCCGCAGGATTGAGATCTGGAAAAAGTGAAGTCCAAGGCAATACTCCATTTCTCAGTCCATTACAGAACAATTTTTTCAGTGTAGAAAATTGTTATACTGATAAAAGAGGATGTAATCAGGAAATACTGTCGAAGGGGTGTACATGGTCAACAACAATGTTCAGGTAGGTGGTGCATGACAAGTAACATTCACAAGAATTTATATCCACTTGCTGTATAAGAAAACATGATTCATCACACTGGGCCACCTTCTTCCATTTTCTATGGTAAAGTTCCAGGACCGGACTGGCCCACAGGAGCAGTGTCGGACTGGGGTGCCTAGGGCCCACCAGAGGAGTTTATATCAGAGGACCACTGTATATATATATAATATATTATATATATATATATATATATATATATATATATATATATATATATATATATATATATATATATATATATATATATATATATATCCCATACTTATGTATACACCACCCCTATACATATATAAAGGCCCCTCTGGCTGGTATGTACAGTATGTACATATATATGGGGAGGCACTGCTCTGTAAGAGAGTGGGAGCTTGCTCATGCTGAGAGAGGGCTTGTGCTGCACTTCACAAAGACGTTCAATATATCTTACACTGCCCCTCTTACACTGCCCATATTAGACTGCCCATCTTAGACTGTCACTGTCCCTCTGAGACGGCCCTCGTAAACTGTCACTGCCCCTCTTAGACTGCCCCTCTTAGACTGTGACTGCCCCTCTTAGACTGTCACTGCCCTTGCCCTTCTTAGACTGTCACTGCCCCTCTTAGACTGCCACTGCCCCTTTTAGACTGTCCCTCTTAGACTATCACTGCCCCTCTTAGACTGCCCCTCTTAGATTGTCACTGCCCCTCGTAGACTGCCCCTCTTAGACTGCCACTGCCCCCTTAGACTGTCACTGCCCTTCTTAAACTGCCCCTCTTAGATGGTGGGACCTCTGTTGGCGGGGCTTCACAGATTCAAACTGTCCCGCCCGCAGCAGAGAGAGAGCAGAGCTCTGCTGCTCCATTCCCAGCAGCGCAGGACATGTAAGTTAGAATGTAAAGAGCGCCGCAGGGAAGCACAGCGCAGGCCCCTCTCTCCATCAGCAAGCCCCTCTTCCACAGCAGTGCCGGCACAAGGCAGCTTTTTTTAATATAGACAGCACAGGCCCCTGTCCTATGTGGGGGCCCGCGGCTGTCACCTGTGTTGGTCGGGGGCCCACCGGAGGATTCTCCTGTGCTCCGGTGGGCCAGTCCGACACTGCACAGGAGACTAGAGAAAACCCCTGGTGGGCCCTTGAGCATGGTAGACCTGGAGTTGTTCATTAACTGCATATACATCCTTTTAAGAGGAATAAAAGAAAATAAAGGGCAACTAAGCATGAGTAAGAGTATAGGAGGCATGTACAGTCATTTACAGCAGCTGTAGGGTGGGCCCCTAATATAAACTCCACTTGTGGGCCCAGAAACAACTCAACTGGTGGGCCACTAGAAACAACTTCACTTGTGAGCCCTAGGCACCCCAATCTGATACTGTATAGTTCTGTTATCCATATGTCCATTGTATGTAGATGCTTTTAGCAGAAGACAGAGGTCAACATTGACACTCTGACCAGTCTGAAGCTATGTAACACCATACCATATGCAGGAAGCTCTATTGCACTCTGTGTTCTAATATCTTTCTATCATATCAAGCATTATCTTTCATAGCAATTTGTGCTACAGCAGCTGTTCTGTGAAATAGGACAAACTGCATTAGCTTGTTTCCTAGGTGGATCAATGAATCTTAGACGCCCATGACCCTATCACTGATTCACCATTTGCCTCTCTTGGGACACTTTTGGTAGGTACTTTCCATTGCATACTTGGAATGTATTTAACAAGACCTAACTTTTCAGTGATGTCTTGATCCAGCATTTGTCTGGGTTTTTCTATTTTTCTTGATGAAAACACACAAACAAAATAATGGGCTATAGCATATTTAGAATAAAGAAAACTATATCAGTTTCTCAAAATGTCCCATGGCATTATGTGAATGGGTGTTTGAAAATTCCCATTGTCATAAAAAAGTACATTTTGTCATTCTATACTAAGAAAACACTAAGCTATGATTTAAAATGTTATCCAAATGAAATAATAATAAAATAAATAATTGCTTCTAAAATGTGATAAGTGCATGTCTTAAAAGATTCTCATTCCCAAATTCATGCTTTTTAGATGATAGTAACCTACCATATATACTTGGGTATAAGCCAACCTGAATATTAGCCGAGGCACCTACTTTTGCCACAAAAAAACTGGGAAAACTTATTGAGTCGAATATAAGCCTAGAGTGGGAAATGCAGCGGCTACTGGTAAATTTAAAAAAATAAAAATGGATACTATTAAAATTACATAGGCAGGTATAGGCAGTTTAATGTCCCCCATAGGCCTTTTAATGTCCCATAGGCAGGTATATGTCCCCCATAATCAGGTTATAGGGGGATATATGTCCCCCATAGGCAGGTTATAGGCAGATATATGTCCCCTATAGGCAGGCTATAGGCAGGTATAGGCATGTATATGCAGGTATATGTCCCCCATAGGCAGGTATATGTCCCCCATAGGTAAGTTATAGGCAGGTATATGTCCCCCATAGGCCTGTTATAGGCAGGTATAGGTCCTCATAGGCAGGTAATGGGCAGGTATATGTGCCCATAGGCACGTAATAGGCAGGTTATAGGCAGGTATATGTCCCTATAGGTAGGTTATAGGCAGGTATATGTCCCTATAGGCAGGTATATTTCCCCATAGCCAGGTTATAGGCAGGTATATGTCCCTATAGGCAGATTATAGGGAGGTTATAAGCAGGTACACAGTATGTCCCTATAAGCAGGTAATAGGCAGGTTATAGGCAGGTATATGTCCCCCATAGGCAGGTTATAGGCAGGTATATGTCCTCATAGGCAGGTAATAGGCAGGTATATGTCCCCATAGGCAGGTAATAGGCAGGTTATAGGCAGGTATATGTCCCTATAGGCAGGTTATAGGCAGGTATATGTCCCTATAGGCAGGTTATTTCCCCATAGGGTACTTGCACAAACGATAGATGCAGCGAGAACCACCAATGGAAATATAATAAAACTTAAGTCCTTTTATTAGGAAAAATTAAAACTTACAAGCGTTCCCATGTGCAGCGTCACCTCAAAACATCGGAATTAGCTTACGCGTTTCGGGTGTAAACACACCCTTAATCATAGCATGATTAAGGGTGTGTTTACACCCGAAACGCGTAAGCTAATTCCGATGTTTTGAGGTGACGCTGCACATGGGAACGCTTGTAAGTTTTAATTTTTCCTAATAAAAGGACTTAAGTTTTATTATATTTCCATTGGTGGTTCTCGCTGCATCTATCGTTTGTGCAAGTACCGTTTGGATTACGCCCTGGGCTCGGGGTATATGCGTGCTGACTAAACCACTGAAGCTGGACTATGTTGGGGTGAGCTGACCCGTTGCTTTTCTCTAGCCGTGTTGTCCAATATTTCCCCATAGCCAGGTTATAGGCAGGTATATGTCCCTATAGGCAGATTATAGGGAGGTTATAAGCAGGTACACAGTATGTCCCTATAAGAAGGTAATAGGCAGGTTATAGGCAGGTATATGTCCCCATAGGCGGTAAAAGGCAGGTAAATATCCCCTATAGGCAGGGTTTAAAAAAAATATATAAGCACTTACCTCACTCCCTCACTGCTCTGACTCCTGGGCGCTCCATCTTCTGGCACAGCCAGCGTGATGTCATCAGGCCGCGCAGGTAGCGTAATGACAAAGCACGCTGCCTGTGCCGGATACTCCGGACTGCCGCAAGTCTGTGGCCGACCGAATCCACTGCGGAGCAGGAGTTGCATACAGGTGAAGAGATCGCCGACAGCGCCCGGACACTGTCATCTTACTCGGGATTCTGCCATATGCGCTTCCTGAGGAGTCACATGTAGCAGAAATGTCCCTGCTGGCGACCGGACCATCGCCGCGCCTGAGCGTCGACAGTGACTCAAGTATAAGCCAAGGAGGGATTTTTCATCATATTTTTTGTGACGAAAAACTCGGCTTATAATGATTAACAGGTGTAGGAAAATAGGTTTATCGTTTTATAGATGTGTCCTTCCTTACCTTTCCTCTTGATTCAGCATATCTTGAGATGTCCATGTTGAAAAAACATGATTTCTTGATCTAGTACTTTGTTGGTAGATAGATATGCTATTTGTGTTAATGTGTGGCCACTTAGTGGTTGGTATGTACATTTAAGCCTTTTGGGGCTTTCTAGCATGTCATGATGTTCTGACAAATTTGTATCATGCGAAATTAGAGTCTTTAAATAAATTTGTGGAAAGGTAAGGGGTGGACATATCTGTATAAACAAATGATCTACATAAAAAGTTGAGAAACATTGTACATACAGTACTTTACAGATTTTTTGCTCATCTTGGGTTGCATATCCTAAATTCTAGAGTAGATTTTACAACTTTACTTATAACTACAAAAATAAATCAACATAATTAACACGCCCTAAGTAATTGCTAACAGTTCAAATTAGAAATATCACTGGGCTCAACTGCATTGCATTCTTGGAGAGTTTTAAACTACAAAGCTAACTGTAGATTGTTTGTAAAACTCTTTATAGTCACTAAGCAAAAAGGAGGATTTATGCTTGAAGTAAACAAATTCCATAACATCAGCCCTTGTGGCTACTTTGGAGGTGATGGTAATAAGAAACCCAGCCCTTATTGGTTACATCCAAGAAACAGTGCATTATTCCAGAGGAAGAACATTGTTATGTAACAAAGGGCTAGGAAATTAATCAACGCAAAGTGAAAACAGCATAGCGAGAGGATATGTTCCCAGAGGCAAAATTAGCATCACAGTGGGGGTTGTAAGAATTGGTCAAAGTTTGTCTTTGCAGATTATAATAGGTAAACATAAATTCTACCTTCATATCTTACCACAACAGTGGCACAACATACAGAATGGTTACAATTAAAGCATTCAAAAATATGGCTGTATCAGTAAGGCCAGAACTGGCTTAGTCCTTAAGGGGTTAATACACCCCATGATCCTATTTGCCTTTGCAGCTGCTGCCTTGCACTGGCTGCTACAATTAAGTTTAATGTCCACTAAAATTCACAAGTCCTTTTCCATGTCACTTTTACCTAGAGTTTTTTTGTTTAACATGTAATCATGGATTGGATTTTTCCTCCCCATGTGCATAACCTTGCATTTATCTGTGTTAAACCTCATCTGCCACTTCTTTGCCTAGGCCTCCAACTTATACAGATCCCTTTTTAATAAAACATTATCCCCTATTGTGTTAATTAATTTACAAAGCTTAGTATCATCATCAAGCTTGATATTTTACTATATATTTCTACTGTAGGGCCAATAATAAATATATTAAAGAGAAAATGGGTCCAATACTGTAACATATCCCACTTGTAACAGGGATCCAGTCCAAGTATGTACTATTAATCACCACCCTTTGTTTTCCATCACTGAGTCAGTTACTTACCCATTTGCAAACGTTTTCTCAAGTCCAAGCATTCTCATTTTACGGTGGGTAGCCGAAGTGCAGGATTGGATAGTCGGGAACTGGTGACAGGTAAACAGAAGGTGTAGCTGTTAAACGGGTGACGCAGTGTCCCAGACAGGTAACTGAGGTATTAAAACAGCAGGAAATCAGCAGGCAGTAACAGGAGAACAGTATGTCAGGAAACAGCAGGGAAACGGGTGTGCTGGACAGCACAGGGTTAAATGCAGAAGTTCACAGGAATACTGGAAACCAGGGCGTTTACTCAGCAGGAGCTTCAGCAAACAGAGGTTTAGCTCTAAGGAAGAACACCAAGGAACTGACAACAAAACTAGGGAAGGAAGTTCCTTAAGAAGGCAGAGGTCACAGGTCACTGGGCTGGACATAGGAACACTGACTTTTTAAATACCGAGCCAGAGCGGACAAGAGCGAACAGGAGCGAGGACCGGCGAGTGGATGCTGTCGGCGGACGCCGCTGTCTGAGCCACCGCAGTGGAGACAGGAGCTGGGGCAGGTAAGTATACAGGGCCTGCAGCAGAGGCACGGGCACGACCGCGGACCGAATCAGCGGCGTGCACCGTGACAAATATGGTGAAGAAAAAATTGTTCAATAAATTTGCTTTTTCCTCATCACCCTCAACAATATGTCCCTCACTACTTTTCAAAGGGCCAACAATTTCAGTTTTAATCTTTTTACTGTTTATATAGTAAAAAAAAAGTTTGGAGGGTAGTTTTACTCTTTTTGTCAATATGTCTTTCTGTCTCTGGCTTTGCGTTCTTTATCTTTTTATAAATGTTATTCCTTATAGTTTATTATACTTCTTCACTGCCTTCACTTCCTCCTGTTTAAGTAGCTGAAATATTTTCCTTTTGTAATTTATTGCCTCATTTACATCTTTGTTGATCTACAAATTTTTTTTGGTTCTCCTCAGGCTCTAAAACCCAGGTATCACTGTTACCTCTGCACCCATATAGCTCTGCTCTTAACACAAAGATAAGAAAGCATGGTCTGTTTGGATCCAGACTTGCTTTAGAAAGCTGAGAATTTAGGGCGACATGTATGAAGGAAGGCATATCGAAGTAAATTGTCGAGTCTCGTATTCAGTGTATAATGCGCCTGAATGTATGAAAGTGGTTTTGGTGCGTTCATAAATGGTGTGTAAAGTTTGACGCGCCAGCCTTTTGTGTTTTGGTCGCATTACGGAATTTAGGAGCATAAGTAACGCACCTAACATGTATTAAGGTTATAGACAGGCTGGGAATAAAAGTATTTAGAATAGCATGTTAGTGAATAGAAACTATGGTACTGATCCTGCTTGGAGGACCACAGGTCCCAGCAATACCTGTGCTGTGCTGGCTCTTGTTTTATGTAGAATAAAGGGTGAGAGCAGCAAAAATACATTTTAAATTTCATGTAGTAAAAATTTACAATATAAAAATCTGAACAACATAATCAGTGGGTTATTTAATGTAAAATAAGTTTAAGATTCTATGAATTTTAAATACATTTTATAGTAGATATTTGTATATTTTGGGAAAATTATCTATTTTTATATTAATTTTATATGATCACATTTTTCATTAAATTAAATAATTAAATTTTATATAGTTTGATAATTATAATAAATTACTTTTTATTATTGTGCTGGTGTAAGTTGAGAAAAAAGAGACATTTTTGCCCCTTACAGCAAATCACTTTACTTCGCTCCTCAGGCTACAGACCAATTAAATAAGTTGCCTGTCGGGCAGTAATGCAT
>JAODAL010063706.1:0-19102 GCA_025379985.1 Phyllomedusa bahiana
AAAAGCCCGAATGTCGGCATTGCCAGGGTTTTGGCCCTTGGAAAAGTTGCCTTTCCGTTTTGGTGGGGCACAGATGGGTTCCCCCCACATCATGGGGCCCCTTTCCCGCCCCCCTTTCCAATGCCCCGAGCCGGCCTTCTTTTCCGAAAAAACCTCCCTCCCCTGGGCCCGCCCTGTCATTTTAAAATTTCAAGTCCGTTGTCTTGAATTGTGGGCCCAAAAGGGCCATTGGGCCACCCACACTGGGCTAGTAAGCACGGCCAGGCCCCCTTAAACTCTGGACAGCTCACCCGGGGAGTTTGGGGGGAAATTTTCTGGGGGTGACGGGGGCTCTCAGGCTTTGGGGGCGCTCTTCAAAACCGCAGGGATGGTGCAGGGCCCCCTTTCCCCCCCAAAGGGCCTTTGGTGGCAAACAGTGCCCGAGGGAAAACCCGGGGGGTTTTTGAAATTTTTTTTTTTTGGAGACCGTCCACACACAGGTCAGGAGCTTGGGTTTGAAAAGGCCCGGGGGTCGCGCAACCCCGAAACCCCCCGCGCTGGCCCGGGTGACGAAACCTTTGCCAGGGGGGTTTGGTTTTGCGATAAACGGGCGAAATCTGCTGGCCCCCCCTTTAAAATCGGTAGGCTGGGGGCACATCCCTTGCCTGGGGACCTTTCATGAACCTTTTCGTCCAGAAAATTTTAAAGGGGTTTCCCCGGGTTGGCCCCCTCTGAGGAAGGCCCCGGGGGTCGGTTCGCACTTCCGGGCCGTTCGCACCCTGCTTTCGTCCCCCCTGGCTGCGTTTCAAGGGGCAGCTGGCCTCCCCCCCCCAACCGTCTCATTGGTTTTACGGGCAAAACGCGGGAATTCCCCCTCCCATGCTCCCCGATTGTGGCAGCAGCGCAAAAGCCATTAACCCCCGTACGAAGTGACCCATGGCCTTTACAAGCGCGGGGGCGGGCCTCGGGGTGGGTTAGCCACCGAAAAAGTGGAGGCAGGGGAAAAAGCTCTGGGACCATCCTTGCCCGTTTTGAAAAACCACCAAAAAGGTCAGTGCGGAAATTCCCTTGTCAGCCTTAGCATTGTGGTTATCTTAGTTCTTGTTGGACACCCTGAAACAAAAAGGTCCCGCCAGCGAGGAGGAAGGGAAAGGAACCGATGCGGGCCAAAGGACCTTTTTCCCCCTCCCTCGAATCCAAAAAGGCCCGACGTTTTTTCCCCAATTTTTTATGGGGCCTTTATTTGGCAGTGGTTTTGGGGTCCCGGGCTAATGAAGGGAGGGCAAACAGCTTCAGGGTTTCATCCCTCTAAAGGGAAGTTCCCGGGCGTGTTGGGAAACTGTGCCGGAGGAAAACGGAGGGAGGGGGGGAAAGGGGGTTTTTTAACACCGACCCGGGGTTTCCAAGTCCCCCCCGGCCCCTTTGGGAAAAGGTTGGCGCGAATTTTGGGGGAGGAGGGAAAAGAGGGGAAAATCATTTGCTAGTGCCCCCCTTTTTAAAACCCCGAGGGTTGGGAAAAAAAGGCTCCAAACCTCAATGATTTCTTGGGTGCTCCCTTTCCCCCCAAAAATGATCCTCGCCCTTAAATTTGGAAAAACATTTCTTTGGTTTGGCCCCCCTCCTGGGTTTTTCCCCTTTTCAAAAAAAACTCAGCACTTTCCCTTTTCCCCCCACCCAAAAAAAAGAGTAAAAAGCAAGGGAAAAGGGAAACCCTTTCTGATTGATCAACTGGAGAAATCTTTTTCCCCTTTTTCACTTCCTTTTAAATTTTCACGGTGGAAAACATCCCGCCCAAGTTACAGCAGTAGAGTCCCAAATAGCCGTTTCGGCAGCAGCACGCAGGCAAGGTGGCAGAAGCCTAATGGGTAACCTCTGGCAATCTTTATTTACCACCTCCCCAAAACATGCAATGCAGGGCACAATCCAAACCCACACAGAGACCAGCTTAAGATCATGGTGCACGACTATTGCTTCTCAACCCGATTTTTTTGGGATGTGTTCCGGACCCAATAGACTTCTGGGTATCCAAAATGGACGAATGGCCCGAACTGGCCGCCACGCCAAGAGGGTTTTGCCTGCCAGCAGCCAGCGTCATATCTGAGCGGACCTTCACACAGCTGGAGGAGTTCATTACAGACAAACGCATCCGGGTTTCCACAGATAATGTGGAAACGTTTGGGCTTTCATCAAAGATGAATCAGGCATGGATCTCTGATGGGTGTTGTGGCCCCAATTGCCGAGGTCACCGATTAGTTGCCGGTTACTTCACATTCCTCTTCAAACAAAATGGTCCTCTTGAAAACTTTTTTTTAAAATGATCATTTCTTCTGCAATTTTTTTTTCTCTTTTCCCAACAGTTTCATGTTGCTGGTTTTTGTGTGAGGAGATTGTAAATGTGAGCAAGGTTTCATGCAACAACCGTATTCCATTTACTCACTTATCTTTAGAAGTTTTCGCATTGTCAAATGGTTTTGGGTCATTGCTGTGAGATCCCGCTAAATAGGTCTTTGGAACAGAAATTGCTTCTAAAGTGCATTCCCCCCACAATTTTTAATTAGTGGTTTGGGGAAGTCTATTTATAATTTTTTGGGGTCTTGTTGCTGTGAGATCAGCAATAATCATGGTCCTTTGGAACAGAAATGTGGCTTCTAAGGGCATTCTCCCTCACAATTTTTAATAGTGGCTGAGAAGTAAATTTTTATAATTTTTTGGGGTCATTTTTGCTGTGAGATACAGAAAATAATCATGGTCCTTTGAAAAAAATTGTTTAAGTGGCATTTCTTCCTCACAATTTTAACAGTGGCCTAGAAGTCTTTTTATAATTTTTGGGTCATGTTGCTTTGAAATCCCAAATATAAAGACTATTTAAAAAAAATTTGTTTCTAACAACATTGTATTCAATATCAAAAAACAGTTTAAGGGCATTTGGTAAACATATACTACAGGCCCATATAAAAAAAAATTTGTTTCTAACAGCATTTTTCTTCAAAATTTGTCAAAAGTGGCTCAAGGGTTTTTGCTTTGAATTTTTGGGGCATTTTGGGACGATTCAAATTTTTATTTGTTTTTTGCAAGATCTTTAACATAGCTACAATCCTGTATTGAGACAACCCATTTAATACAATTAAAAAAGAGAAACAAAGACATGGTGGGATTCCATCCTATTTTAAAAATTTTTTCTAGAATTAAACTACTAAAAAACCCTTTTTATTTCAAAATAGCTGGTAAAAAATTCCTTGAATTGTACAAGGAGGTACAGGAAACTTGACCAGATGTAGGTTATTCAGGAGGACAGGAGTTTGGAGCATGGACAGAGAACAAGAAAAGAGACAATTTCCTCCAGCACTTGAGTAAAATGAGAAAAAGAATGCCAAGAAAAAGGGCAACTGGGGGGAACAGGAGCGTTAACCACCAGTATTTCCAAGTGAAGCCATTGGTCGCACTCATACAGGGGCAAAGCGCTACCCAGGTCTTGACTGTGTACTGAGGAAGGCTGGAGGTCTTACCTCCCCACTTCCGCTTCCCCCACTCTGCTTCAGCACGACTGTTTACGTTGCGGGGTCATAAGGGCATTTTACCTGTTTAATAGATGACGGGCGCCAGCCCGGGCTTCTCACCGCACCCCCTGTAACTCCGGCCCTGGCAGCTGAACCTGCTGTTAATAGATGACAGACGCTAGCCTGGCTCTCACCGCACCCAACTGTAAGATCTGGCCCAGCAGTTCTGGATCTCCTTGTTAACAGATGGCTGACGCAGCACTGGCACTCACCGTTAGTGCATTCAGGAGGAGCTATTCAAATTTCTCTAAAAAATCAGATTTTGAAAAAGGTGATTTTTTGTGATGTTAAGTAGTGACAAAAAGGGGCCCAGTGCTGGACACGACTTGTCACAATTTGATGCTTAAAATTAACTGGGGCTAGGAGTCACTATGGGGTCCACATCATTTAATCTCCAGGGGAGTCCTGTCCCTATCCCTGAAGTAAGATTTTGAGGAAAAATGAAACCCAATTAATTGTTTTGCTGAAATCACTCCTCAGAAGCCAGGAGGCAAATGTCTTCTCACTAAGAATGTTGGGGATGATTAGTGACATTTTTATTTTACATATGGGGTGTGCGGACGACATTAGCCCATCTACACGTTTAAAAAAAATACCTTTAAAAACTGCAGGGAGGGGTTAAGTTGTATGTTATCAACACTTGAAAAAAAAGAAAAATGATAAAATGTAAAACTATAAATAAAACTTCCCTAAATACATTCTGTAAACAAATGTCAGTTTACCAAAAAAAATACTAAATAACAGTCACTGTAACAAAAATAGAGCATAGTGTCACTATTTGTGATCTGTGGGTCAAACAGGTTTAGTGGGTCATGCTGTGGTTACAGGACAGGTAATAGTCCAATGTCCAGTTAACTAAAGTGGTGGTTCAAAAGACTCCTATTCTCCTTCACTTTTTAAATCTGGGGGTCATGCAGGTTTGGGGCCTCATGCGTGCCAGGTCATGGGATAGTCCTAAGTCCCAGTTCAAACAACTAAAATGGTGGTTCCAAAGACCTGCCTTTTTTCTTGCCTTTTTAATCTTAGTTCCAGACAAGTTTTAATGGTCATACTGCGTTACAGACAGGTCTAGTCCAATGTCTATTTTCAACTAAAAAGGTGTTCAAAGACTTGTTTTTCCGGCACTTTTTAAATCTGGTTGGGTCATGTGGCAGGTTTGGGGCTCATGCCGTGGCCCATGAACATAGGGTATAGACTATTCCAGGTTTATTTTATTATTATTTTTCCCCCCCAACTAAAATGGTGGTTCAAAGAAAACTTCCTATTTTCTTAGCACTTTAAATCTGATGGTCAAGAACAAGGTTTAATGGTCATCACTGCGGTACAGGACAAATAAAGTCAATGTCCAATTCCCAAACTAAAATGGTGGTTTAAAGACTCCATTTATCGGCACTTTTTAAATCTAGGGTACATGCAGTTTTGGGCTCATGCCTATGGCCCTGGACAGATATAGGTCAATATCCATTTCATACTAAAATGGTGGTTCAAAGACACCTTGTTCTTGCCCATTTTAATCAGTGTGTCAGACAGGTTTAATGGTCAATCTTCGGTAACAGGACAATATATAGTCAAATTCCAGTTCAACTAAAATGGTGTTCAAAGACTCTACTTCCAGCACTTTTTAAATCCTGGGGTCATTCCATGTTTGGGGCTCATGCTGGCTTCCAGGACAGGGATATTCAATGTCCGTTCAAGTAAAATGATGGTTACTAATCATACAGCCTTCTGGCCACATTTTAATTTGTAGGTGATTCAGGATTAATTGTCATGGCTGTGGTGCAAGACAGGATAGTGAGATGGGTGTTGTACTTTTTTCAGTTGCTTATAAAACCTACAGGTGAGGTGCCTAAGATGTAGGCAGGTATCCTTTTGACTGTTGTGGTTTTAAATTCATCTTATCCAGCCCTGTTTGGGTGTAAAATGAAGGGTGTTGTTCCTCTCACAATACATAGACTTTAATGGTCAACGTCGATAATCTATTATCGACTATCGGATATCGTCTTGATAATTGCCGATATCGACTATCGACCCGGTGATGATAGTCAACGTAATCGCTCATCACTAATATTCACAGCTTAATGTTAAAACACCTAAGTGATGAATATATTCACTGCACTCCAAATTATATACCTAAGGTGGTTGAAAGTTTAACAAATTAGGTCTTTTTAGGGGAGGTTATCAAATTTTATTCAGGTAAGGATGTCCGCAAACCTGGAAGGGAGCCTACCCTATATCCTAATGAAAATGAGACCCCAAAGTCCAGTATGTGCTCCTCCTACTCTAAGGCTTGTGGTTGAGTCGATAGCACACTATTGCACATAAAGATATTTCTAAAAGTGGCAGAAACTGGGGAATCAATATTTAGTTGCATTTTCCTGTTACCATCTACTGTGTTCCAGTGAATAATGGATAAAAATTGAAAATCTGCAGGAAAAGGGACATTTTTACATTTCACTTTTTCTTTGCTTTAGTTTCTGTGAAACACCTAAAAGGTTAACAAACTTTATGTGTTGTTTTGAAATCAGTGTTACAAATAATAGGGGAATCCCTAGGCCAATGTTAAAGGGTTAAACGATTTGACTAGTTTTCTAGTCTTGAAAGAAAGTGTTTGTAATTCTCAACCAGACGTTTGAGAAATTCTTTTTTCAGCTGAAATAACCTATTCTTCTATTTAACACTGATTGCAACTAGTACATATTGGGCAACATATATGAACGTGGATTGTTAAATGACTGTAGAAAGACCCACTCCAAAAAATAGCCTGTTATTAATATTCAAAAGAACAGTAAACAATTATTTTAGAAAAGGGATTTTCCTATACCTCAGCAAAGTCTTGAAATGACCAAAATTGAACATCCGGTGATGTATAGTAAATAGAGATGGCCGAATTTCTCAAAAATTCGGTTCGGTCACTTCGCCGAATTTTCCGACAAAATTCGTTTCGTCCGGATTACTTATCGCACGAAACACGTTAAAAAACAGCTATTTCCAAGGCTTGCCCAGAGCCTGCAGGTAGCTGTATAACGTTGTGCCTGCTTAAATATGCAGAGGGAGCATGGTTTGTCTCAACAATGTTGTTTTTTTAGTATGACACGCACATACTGCCGCCGCTCTTAGAATTCGTGCTCACTTCACAATAAAATTCCCTGGGCACTTAAGAGGCAAAACTGACCCAAAAAACTCAAGCGTGAGGGAATGTAGCCTGGATAAAGTCATTGCCAGTCGAAAGCCAGGAAGAAAAACAAGTTTTCTGAAAGCTTCAGTTTGCACATTAGTGATAGAGTGTTGAGGTGAACGGCGGCAGCCACAGCACATGAGTGACATGCAGTTGCACAATGACATTCTGGAGGCGGCAAAACAGTATTAGGCCACAGAGTTGGCCACAATCCACAAGTGTGGAGGTCATGTGCAAGCATCACATGAGGTCAGGCAGTGGCACAATGACATTCCTTGGAGGCGGAAAAAAAAAAAACAATAAAAACAGTATTAGGGGCACAGAGTGCACAATCACACAGTGGTAGGAGTCACGCGCAGCGCATAAAGAGGTCAGACAGTGGCACAAGGCTTTCAGGAGTTGGCAATACAGTATTAGGCCACAGAGTGGCACAATAAAGCAGTGTTGATGTCACTGCGTTCACAGTACTGTAGGTCAACATTTGCACAATGACATATGGAGGCGGAAAACAGTAATTAGGGGCACTAGGGCACAAATCAACACAGTGTGGAGGTCACGGCGGCAGCAGTATGTGTAGGTCAGAACAGTGGCATCAAAGGTGCATTCTGGAGGTGTCAAAACATTAATTAGGCCACAGAGTGGCACAATCACACAGTGTGGAGTTCCACAGCCGGCGCATTATGGATGATCAGACATTGGCACAATGAAATTATGGAAGGCGGAAAAACAGTATAAGGGCACAGAGTGGCACAATCACACAGTGTGGTGGTCGTCACGGCTGCAGCAGTATGAGGTCAGACAGTGGCAACAATTGGGCAATTCTGGAGGTGGCAAAACAGTATTAGGCCACAGAGGGCACAATTCACACAGTGGTAGTTCAACGCGGCAGAGCAGTAATGAGTCAGGCAGTGGCACAATGACATTATGTGGAGGGCTGCAAAACAGTATTATGGCCCACAGAGTGGCACAATGATACAGTGTGGAGGTCAAGGCCTTCAGCAGTTAAGAGGTCAGACATGGCACAAAGACATTATGGAGACGGAAAAACAGTATTAGTGCCACAGAGTGCACAATGATACCGTGTGTATGTGTCACGCACATGCAGCAGTATGAGTTCAGACAGTGCACAATGACATTATGTGAGGCGGCAAGACAGTATTAGGCCACGAGAGTGGCACAATCACACAGTGTGTAGGTTCACTGGCGGCAAGCAGTAAGATGTCAGACAGTGGCACATGGCTTCCTGGAGGGGCAAAACAGTATGTAGGCCACAGAGTGGCCCACAATCACACAGTGTGGAGGTCCACGGCGGCAGCAGTATGAGGTCAGGCATGCCTCACAATGACATTATGGAGGCGGAAAACACATATTAAGTGCACAGAGTGGCACAATCACAGCACAGTGTGGAGGTCACGGCGGCAGCAGTATGATGTCAGGCCGGTGGCACAATGACAGTATGGAGGCGGAAAAACAGTATTAAGCCACAGAGTGGCACAATGATACAGTGGGGAGTTCACGGCGGCAGCAGTAGGAGGTCAGACAGGGGCACAATGACAATTCTGGAGGTGGCAAAAACAGGAGTTAGGCCACAGTTGGGTGGAAGGCACGGCAGCAGCAGCGGCAGCAGCATGAAGTCAGACAGTGCACAAATGACACAGGTGGGAGGCACGACAGGATCACAGCAGCAGCATGAAGGTGCAGAGAAGTGGCACAATGACCATTCTGCAGGTGGGCAAAAAAGTATTAGGCCACAGAGCGGCACAATGACTGAGAGCGGAGTCCGGCGCAGCAGCCTGAGGTCATGCAGTGGCACAATGACAGAGAGTGGAGGTGATACAGAGCACAGCATGAGGTCCAGAGAGTGGCACAATGAATTCTGCATTTGGCAAAATATTATTCAGGCACATAGGCTGCACAATGACTGAAGCGAAGGTCAACGGCGGCAGCAGCATGAGGTCATGCAGAGGCACAATGACAGAGAGTTGGAGGTTGATGACAGGAGCAACAGCATGAGGTACAGAGAGAGTGGCACAATGAACATTCTGTCAGGTGGCATAAAAAGTAACTTAGCCACAGAGCGCACAATGACTGAGAGCGGAGTCACGGCGGCAAGCAGCATGAGGTCAGGCAGTGGCACAATGACAGAGAGTGTAGGTGATGTGACAGGAGCAACAGCATGAGGTCAGAGAGTGGCAACAAATGACATTCTGCAGGTGTCAAAGATAGTATAGGCCCACAGAGCGGCACAAAGACTGAGAGTCGGAGGTTCACGGAGCGGCAGCAGCATGAGGTCAGGCATGGCCAATTGACAGAGATTGGAGTGATGACAGAGCAACAGCATGATAGTCAGAGAGTGCAATCAATGACATTCTGCAGGTGTCAAAATAGTATTAGCCACAGAGCTGCACAATGACTGAGAGCTGAGGTCACGGCGGCAGCATCAATGATGTCAGCAGTGGCACAATGACAGACGATGGAGTGTTGATGACAGGAGCAACAGCATGAGGTCAGGAGTGGCACAATGACATTCTGGAGGTGGCAAAACAAGTACCAGGCCGCAGAGTGGCACAATTGACACAGTGGTGGATGTCACGGCAACAGCAACAGCAGCAGCAGCATGAGCACATAGAGTGGCACAAGACAGAGTGTTGAGGTGGGTGGCAATACCAGTCCTGGTAAAGACGGGTGGTAGGCATATGTATAAACTATCAGCAGATGTGTTGGCATCAGGAGGGTGGCGCATCAGAATAGTGGCTGAGGCAGGTATTTTAGAACCAGACTGACGCCTAAGGCCATTGGTTGTTTGGAAATCCTGGCCGAATCCACGCCTGATTCATCTTGACAAAGTCAGTCGATCAACATTTCCCTTGGACAAGCTGTTCTCCTTGGGGTAACGCTGCCCCCGCCGCACTGAACACCTCGCTCTATGCCAAACTTACGGCCTGGCAGGACAGAGCTTCACGCCACTGCAAACTCGGCAAGTTGCGGCCCACACATCCAGTATTGCAGCCCAGGTAGTCCAGCGGATCTCTATACTGGGGTGGTCAGAGTGCTGTCCAGTAGCCACAACCTAGTTGTTCAGGGGGAATGCTCCAGTCTCTGCTTGCTCGCTGCTGCTGCTGGAGACTGCCCTCCCTCACAATCGGGTGAAGGAAGCTGCTTCATTAAGTGACCTCCAGACTTAGGTTATTACTGCTGATGGAGCTGGGAACTCACTGCACTACCCCCCCACCTTCCCCCATACAGCCCGCGCAGTAGTTACGTGAGCGCTGAGGAACCCCCCGGTCAGACCTGTCAGAGGGAGGGACGATGCCGCACATATGCAGCGCCAACTGATACGGAGGATTTTCCCTATAGTAGTGAGTTTGTTCTTCCTCTCAATAGCTGGGAAAAAGGCTCCCATTTTGGACCGTAGCCGAGGGTCAATAGGGTGGAGACCAGAAGTTCATCTCTACAGCCGATGCTGACTATTCGGCTGTCACTAGCCAGGCAAATAAGCATGCTGCTGACATCTGCACAATGACCTCCGAGGGGCTCCCTGCCTCCATTTCCACTGTATACTGCCACGGTGTTGGAGTCATCTGCCTCGACTTCCTCATTTCTCCATCCACCACCTCCAGCTGCTCTGCTCCTCCTCACTTGTCACCTGGTAGAAAAACCACTCATTTCACCAGACAAAGCTCTCTGCTCCAATGTCCTCCTCCACCTCCTCTCCTCCTCCATTTACAGTCCCCACCGGACTCATGTGGGCCACGAGATGTAGTCGCCACACATCTCCAGTCCCCTGTTCCAGACAGATTTTTCAGCATCTTGTTCCAGGACATGAAGCAGTGGAAGACGTTATTCATCCCGAAGTCCTGGCGACTGACAAATAACGTGCCTCCTCCGAATGGCCTCAACAAACACGCAGGTGTCACGCAACGAGCTGCCACTAGGCTGACATCAAAGTACACAGGGGAGTACTTCAGTCTGCCTGGATCAACCAAAAAATCGTTAATTGGCCTATCTCTGTTTCATACAGTCGGTCCAACATGTGCAGGTCTGAATTCCCATCGGGTGGATAAATTCGCATATCAGAAGCGTGTTGGGGGAGGCCGTTCTGGGCCGCTCTGCAACTCGATGAGGGTGTTTCCTGGCTTTGTACGAATGGAAAAGTGACATGCACAGCTTTTCCTGGCCATTTTTTATATGTTCTGAAGATCGGTGGAAGACTTCAGGAACCTTTTAACAACCAGATTGACACGTGCGCCATGCAGGGGCGCATGGACCAACCTCCTCGGTTTAGCAGCGCGGACACCATGTTCCTCCATTGTCCGTCACCATGGTTCCGATTTGCAGTTGCGCGGAGAAAGCACACACTCGATTTCTTGCTGCATGACGCGGAGCATTCCACCCCAGTGTGACATCTGAACTGCCGAGTGCAGCTAGGTGTAGAACTGCTTGACACCGCTGTCCCTACACCATGAGTGTCAATGATGGAGCAGTACTTTTGGATTATGAGATTGTGGTGGGTTTGGTGGAGGAGTAAGGAGGCGGACATTTGGCGCAGGAGCAAGCAGTTTGACAACGTGGAGGAGAAAGCGGCGTCTCCTGTCCCATGTTGTTGGTGTGCCTGGCAGGAAGCACATTCACACCAGTGTGCCAGTAAAGGACATGTACTAGGCCCTCTGACCGTAGTTACACTCCAGACGTCCGCGCTGCCCGTGAAACCTTGGAACAAACCGATAAGCTCAAGGACAGACCCACTTTTCTGTGCTACATAATTATGAGTGCTGTGAACTGCCTTTTTGGAAAGAAAATACGAGCTTGGAACTCTCCATCTCGGCTCGGCGTCACAACCATTAGTTCTCTGAATGGTGCAGATTCCACCATTTGGAAAGGAGTGACTGCAGTCCAACACTTGGGACAGGAGCACGGTTCAGCTGCTGCACCTTGGATGGTATGGAGAACGCATACTGTATTGTCTTAACAATCGCCACTCTGAACCGACTGCTGGCGTCCATGAGGAGAGAGGAGCAGGAGCATCTGGGACCGGAGAGGATGTCAAAGAGAACAACAGCCCCCCAGCCTTCTGCAGAGGGAGGTGTGAAACGCCATGACTGCTGAAATGTGTCATGCGTGCCACTGTCCGCTGCTTGCTGCGGCAGCGGCAGGAATGGACACCGACATCTACCCAACGTTTCTCCATGGGCCAACAGGAATGGTGACGCTGCATGTGTTTGACGCAGGGCCGTGTGCCAACTTAGTCTTCCCTGGGCCACTCTTCACTTTCTGCCCACAGATTCTACAATATACCCATATCGCGGCTCCTCCGTGTCTTAGCAAAGAAACTGCCACAAGACACTAACCGCCGAAAGTAAAAAAAAAGCCCCCCTATTATTTAGGAATATTTTCCGCCAACGCTCCGCCCTGCAGTGTACTACTGCCGCCTGCTGCCTCGCTGAGCCCCATGTGCCGCTACTGTCATTGGACCTGCGAAGCGGGTTTTTACCCCGTGGCCGCTTGGCTTCCCGACCTCACACTGCTGCTACCGGCTGCCTGACTCACGGCCACCACACCACAACCCACTTGCAGCTGCGCGCTGCCTGACGCGCAAGCTGAGGGCCCTCTTCTCCTGACGATGAAATGAAGCCCTGCTTCACCCGGCTCCCAGTGCGGTCGACTACATCATCCATCTATTTGTGTTTTCATCTCACTACAGTCCTCATCAACCGTCTTGTTAACCGAGGCTGACCTCTCACCACATGACCTCCCATGCCACTTCTCCACATCTATACTTTCCGCCTACTGCAAGAAGCTGGGGATATTGCCCCATTTCTTCGCAGGCCCCGTAGCTGCTGACTAGCCCCCGCTCAAATTGTTCATCCTCGCAATAATAGTGGGCCCGCTGAGCCCAGACCACATAGTAAGATTGTCCCTGGCTGAGGGAACTTGAATGGGACAGAGGTCGGGCCTGAGGACAGGTGAGAGTGCCGGCTGACCCCGCATCTCTCGGGCCATGCCGAACTAAGTGATGGTCTGATTTCCCACCTGACTCTTGGGCTGGGGCTGTCAGATTGTCATCAGGGAGGAAGAGGATGACCTAGTCAACCAAACAAGAACCCTTGGGTTGCTGAATCAACACACGGCCGCTAGATGACAGCGGCAGTTTGTGGCCTCACCGGTGACCCCTGCTGGCCTGAATCCCCTAGCTGTGCATGCGCCTGGGCCCGTTTCAGAAATGTTTGGCCACTGCCACTCGCAGTTGCAGAGCCTAGCCCACCTCTACCTGTCTGACATACTGTTTGTTCTAAAATGTACAACACTGTTTGGATGAAGCTATCTTGTATATGCTAAATAAACAAGCCCTTTTTTGACACCAAATGGAACCCAGTAACAAGCTTGGTAACCCTTGGATATAAAAAGCGCTCCACAAATGGCCGGAAAAATTTACTTGAAAAATGTGTCCGTTTACAAGCACTGTGTTGTTTTTACAAAATTTAAAAGACCATAACAAGGCTTAATTTAACCTCGCTTGTGAATTATGCTACAAGAAAAATGTATATATTTCGTGTTTGTAAAAGACGGTTTAATTTTTGTCAGCACAGCAGCAAACAAACGCTTAATTAACCCCTGGATGTTAAATTGCGCCAAAGAATTGAGCCGCACAAACTATTAGCGTGGGTTTTCAATTTCGTGTTTTCTACCCAACACAAAAAAAGAGATACAGTTGTAATTTGCCTTTGCTTGTGAATTAGGCTACCAAAAAAAAAAAAAAAAAATTTGGCGTTAAAAAAGACGGTTTAATTTTTGTCAGCACAAACCCGCAAAACAACCCTTAATTAACCCCAGGCATTAAATTGCGCCAAAGAATTGAGCCGCACAAACTAGTAGCGTGTTACAATTGCGTGTTTTCTACGCCACACAACAAGAGATACAGTTGTAATTTGCCTTTGCTTGTGAATTAGGCTACCAAAAAAAAAAATATATATTTGGCGTTGAAAAAGACGGTTTATTTTTGTCAGCACACCAGCAAAAAAACGCTTAATTAACCCCTGGATGTAAATTGCGCCAAAGAATTGAGCCGCACAAACATTGTAGCGTGTTTCAATTGCGTGTTTTCTACGCCACACAACAAGAGATACAGTTGTAATTGCCTTTGCTTGTGATTTAGGCTGCCCAAAAAAAAATATATATATTGGCGTTGAAAAGACGGTTTAAATTTTTGTCAGCAAAACCAGCAAAACAACGCTTTAATTAACCCCTGGATGTAAATTGCGCCAAAGAAATTGAGCCGCACAAACTAGTAGCGTGTTACAATTGCGTGTTTTTCTACGCCACACAACAAGAGATACAGTTGTCATTTGCCTTTGCTTGTGAATTAGCTACCAAAAAAATATATATAATATTTGGCGTTGAAAAAGACGGTTTATTTTGTCAGCAACACCAGCAAAACAACGCTTAATTAACCCCTGGATGTAAATTGCGCCAAAGAATTGAGCCGCACAAACTAGTAGCGTGTTACAATTGCGTGTTTTCGACGCCACACAACAAGAGATACAGTTGTAATTTGCCTTTGCTTGTGAATAAGCTACCAAAAAAATATATATATATTTGGCGTTGAAAAAGACGGTTTATTTTTGTCAGCACACCAGCAAAACAACGCTTAATTAACCCCTGGATGTAAATTGCGCCAAAGAATTGAGCCGCACAAACTAGTAGCGTGTTTTCTACGCCACACAACAAGAGATACAGGTGTAATGTTCCTTTGCTTGTGAATTTGGCTACCAAAAAAATATATATATATTTGGCGTTGAAAAAGACGTTTTATTTTTGTCAGCACACCAGCAAAACAACGCTTAATTAACCCCTGGATGTAAATTGCGCCAAAGAATTGAGCCGCACAAACTAGTAGCGTGTTACAATTGCGTGTTTTCTACGCCACACAACAAGAGATACAGTTGTAATTAGCCTTTGCTTGTGAATTAGGCTACCAAAAAAATATATATATATTTGGCGTTGAAAAAGACGGTTTATTTTTGTCAGCACACCAGCAAAACAACGCTTAATTAACCCCTGGATGTAAATTGCGCCAAAGAATTGAGCCGCACAAACAAGTAGCGTGTTACAATTGCGTGTTTTTCCTACGCACACAACAGAGATACAGTTGTAAGATTGCCTTTGCTTGGTGAATATAGGCTACCAAAAAAAAATAAATATATATATTGGCGTTGAAAAATACAGGTTTTATTTTTGTCAGCACACCAGCAAAACAAACGCTTAATTAATCCCCATGGATGTAAAATTGCGCCAAAGAATATTAAGCCTCACAACTAGAAGCGTGTTACAATTGCGTGTTTTCCTACGCCACCCAACAAAGATACAGTTCGTAATTTGCCTTTGCTTGTTTGAATAAGGCTACCAAAAAAATTATATTATATTTGGCGTTGAAAAAGACGGTTATAATTGTCCAGCACACCAGCACACAACGCTTAATTAACCCCTGGATGTAAATTGCGCAATGACTTGAGCCGCACAAACTAGTAGCGTGTTACAATTAGCGTGTTTATTTCTACGCCACAACAACAAGAGATACAGTTGTAATTGCCTTTGCTTATGAATAAGGCTCCCAAAAAAATATATAAATATTTGGCGTTGAAAAAGACAGTTTAATTTATGTTCAAACACACCAGCAAAACAATCGCTTAATTAACCCCAGGATGTAAATTGCGCCAAAGAATAGAGCCGCACAAACTATAGCGTGTAACAAATGCGTGTTTTCTACCCACACAACAAGAGATACAGTTTGAAATTTGCCTTTGCTTGGTGAATAAAGCTACCAAAAAAAATATATAAATTTGGCGTTTAAAAAGACTGATTATTTATTGTCAGCACACCAGCAAAACAACGCTTATTAACCCCTGGATGTAAATTGCGCAATAGAATTCAGCAGCAAAAATGAATGGTCTTTGTAATGTAAAAACGCTGTTTCTTTAAATGAAAACAACAGGAACCTGGGCTAAGATCCACTTGGATATTGAATGTATATGCAGCTGCAGTGGAACGCACAATTGGATATCAGATCCAATACCCCCCAAAAAATCAGAAATAGCACATTCAAGACCAGTCCCCTGAACAAGCTGAGGAAACACCCCCACAGAAATCGCTGTAAAAAAATCAGTTCTTCGAGAAAGCGCTATCTCCCGCAGCAGCACCTTCCCTGTCAGTACAGAGAGAGAGTGTGAGCTCCACAAGCGGCGCGCTCGGTCATAATAATATGCGGTATGACGTCACATAATCCCGCCGGTCTCTGTTTGGCTTCATCTCTGCACATGTCCATGCAGGCTATCCCTACTTCCTCCCAGAGTGCTTTGCCCCATGTATGCGCCATGTGCTCGCAGCCATTTTATCAATCAAAAGCAACTTCTCGTTCACCAACTCACCGAAGTACCCCCAAAGTTCGACTTCCGGTCCGAACACGAAGTTTTCCCCTGAAATTCAACGAATTCCACTTCGTTATAATCAATTCGCCCATCTCTAAAAATTTATACGTGATGTGTATTGTCAAGACGCAACATTAACAATGAAAAGATTGCGTTTTGAAGCGATTACCGATATAGTCCTGACCAAAAATTATTTTCGTTTTGGGGACCAGCTGTTTCCTTCAAAAACAGGGGACCTCGGATGGGTCTCCTGGTAGGACCCAGCTTTGCTAATCTATACATGCAAGCGTTTGAGAAAAGCTACGTTGTTACTACTCATATAAACAACTACATTGTATCCTGTATCGGTATGTGGACGATTGTCCTACTACCTGGTCTGGCATCAGCTTTACAACTTGATGAATTTGTCACATATCTTCAATAGATCTCCACCCATTGAACCAATTCTCAATGACCAGTGATTAATATATGATTACAAATCTTGACGGTGGTCAAGAAAAGATGAGTAACACAGTTAGTACAATCACTATATAAAAAGCAGACAGATCGAAATAAAGTCTTGCATCACAATAGCCCACTGCCCCCCAGACATTTAGGGATCGCCAAATCACAGTTAATAAGGGGCTCGCAATATGCCAAGTGACGCCGAGTACCTACCACTTTGGAGAAGTTTATATGCCGATTTAAAAATAGATGCTACGATGAAACGAGCTTAGAAGATGGGAATGGATGTTCCAATATCCCAAAGAGAACCTCCTCAAACCCTAACAACAACAAAAACAAAAAGGTGAGGCAAGACCAGCAATTCCACTTACATATCTGCTATGAATAAACATGCAGGCTTATTAAACAGCAATAACAAATATTGGGGGATAATGCGTAGCGACACGAAGGTGGGGCACCTTTTTTAAGGAAGCACCCCACTGGGTGTACCGAAAAGGTAGGACCCTAGGTCCAAAAACTAAAATTTCCCGCGGACCTTAAAAAAACTAGCTAGTAAAAAAAAAAAAAAAACAAATTTTGCTCTAACCCAAAAAAGGGAAACCTTTTCTTTCTTTAAATTTTCCAATTGTTTTATTGATTCTCAAAGGAGAAATCTAAAAAAACCAAACCCCCCTAAAGGCCATAAAAAAAAATAAAAATCAAAAGGGTTTTCATACCCTGTGAAAGTGAGGGGTTAAAAAATGTAAAAGGCCCCCCGTGGGCGAGTTTTATGTGGGGGGGACAACAGATGTAAAAGAGTCAAATCAATGAACAAAAATCGGGGCCATTAAGGGAAACTATAGAAAAAAAACCCGAACAACCCTTTGTGATGAGCTTTGTGATCTTTAAAAATGTCGATCCCCCAAAAAAAAAATTTTTGGGGAAACGAAACCCTGGCTAAACCCTTTGGGAGAAGCACGGAATGACCTAAGCGAAATTGCCCTTGGGCGTTTTAGAAAAAATTTTAAAAAAGTTAAAGATAAAACCGCATCCCAGACTAATAAATTTTCTTAAAAGGAAAGGGTTTTCTGGGGTTTACGGAGCTAAAAGGGCCCTTAACTCCGAGGGGGCCCCAATGAGGGCCCCAAATTTGCGAGGGCTTCCCTTTTAAATTTTGGGGATTTAAAAAAAAGCAAAAGATGGTTTCCCCCTGTTTTTGCCCAGTATGGGCCCTTTTTAAAAAAATTTTAAATTTTTCGTTCATTTTTTGTGTGTGGGTTTTTTTTTTTTTTTTTTTTGGTGTTTTTTTTTGTGTTTTTTAACGAAGTTTGGAAATGTAGGAAATAAAACGCCCTCCCTTTCCTATTTAAGGAGTGGCTGAAAACTGATAACTCGGCCAGGAAGGGGGAGGAATTTTCCCCCAAACGTTGCACCCACCAAATGGGGCGCTAGCTAAAACCCTCCAAAAGCGCCCCCTCAGCTCCCGGGGCCCGGCATCTCCCCGATCGAAGCCCTGGGCTTTTTCCTTTGAAAATTTTTTTAACGACCCGGGGGTCGCAACCAAACCGAGTATATGCTAAAACCAATTTAACCATTTAATTGTCAAGCTGTATATCACGGGTTTAATGCCCCGAAAGTGGATTCAATTTTTTTAAAAAAAGGGGCTTCAATTTAAAATGTTAAATTTTTAAACCCGGGGTTTCCCAAAATTTTCTTTATAAAAATAATTTCCTAATTTAACCCCCCCTGGTTTCCCTTAAACCGCCTATGAACCCTCCCCTGAACCTTGCCAGCATGCCTACCTACTTCTCCTGGTCCTTGCCACACCTATCTAAAATCCCCAGGGCCTTAACCCGCCAAAATAAAACCCCCCTTTTGGCCTTTCTAGAAACCTATCTACCTCCCCTGGGCCCCTTAAACCCGCTTAAGTAACCAACCCTGGGGGCCTTTTCCCCGCAAACCTAACCCCACCTTTCCCCGGGCCTTGGGCCCGATGCCTAACCCGCCCCCCAGGCCTTGCCCCCCTATGGAAACCCCCCCTGTGGGGGGCCCCAAAAAAACCTTCCTACATGCCCTCCTCTTGGCCTTGCCAGCATGTATACCTACTTTGCCTGGGCCTTACCTGCCTATGTACCTCCACTGGGACTTGCCAACCTGCCTACCTGCACTGGGCCTTGCCAGCCTTTGTACCCTCCCGTGGGGGGCCCAAACCCGCCCTGCCTAAATACCCTACCCCCCGGGTTTTTGCCAACAAAGGCCCCATACACCCTCCCCCCGGTCCTTTAAAACCCGCAAAATGTACCCTCCCCTGGAAAACCCTTTCCAGCAAACCCACCTACTTCCCTGGGGGGCCCTTTCCTCCTATGTTAAAACCCTGGTCTTTGGGGCTTGGGAAACATGCCTACTACATCCCCTGGGCCCTCCGCTTATGTAAAACCCCCCCTTTGGGGCCTGTCACATACCTACCTACCTTGTCTTTTGGGCCCACCGCCCCAAGTACCCTTTCCCCCCGGGCCTTTTCTACCTGCCTTGTGTTTTTTGCCAGC
>JAODAL010063707.1:0-19102 GCA_025379985.1 Phyllomedusa bahiana
ATTGTAGACTTCAAACTAATTAATATCCAATGCTTCTGGATACATCAGTTCTTTCAGTCTGTCAAGAGGTTTATTTGGGGAGGACACGATACACCTTTTTTTTAGAAGGGTATTCCCATGTTGTTAAGTGATGGCGTATCACTAGCATATGCCATCAATTGATTATCAGTAAAAGTCCAATCTCTATGACCTCCACTCATCCTGCAATAGTGACTACAGAACTGACTGAGTAATATGGTCCCTTTATTGTTTTTTCATGTACGGTGGTGCACTAGGCCACCTAGAACCATCACCTTTTATCATCATTTCAATATAAATTCAATATTCTTTGCTGATACATTTCTTTACATATCATTATAATGGAGAAAGCTCATTCTTTCTGACAGAAAATTTTCTACAAAGACGTAGAGTTGAATGATACAATTATGTCTGTAGACATCACTAGATGGGGCTAAGGAGCTTACGGCATACGCTTAATACCTAATTATAAAAGGTGTGTTCCAATTCATAATGTAATGGGATATCACTAGGACATGCCATAAATTTATGATTGGTGGGAGTTTGACACCTGACTGCAGAGGGAATGGTAGTCTGCCACGTTCTTTATAAAGGAGCTGTGTAACAGTCCCCCAGCATAGTGGGTAGCTGGACGCTACTGTGCAGTAAAATACTGTGGAGGGGACCATAGTATTGAATCAGCACTGAAGGTCCTTTATTTTTATGATATGTGGGGTGACCACTAATTATAAAGTGATAGCATATATTAATGATAACATTTTATTGTTTAACTTTGTGTATATGCAGAGGAATTGGAGCAGATACAAATGCTATAAATGTCAATACAAACATTATTACAGAATTAAAATAAAAACAGTATTAAAGGTTGGTCATTTACTTAAAGTCCTGACTACATTGTTTAATTACTGAAAGACGGAATTTATAAATCAGTTGTAATTTGCTTTTAACTACACTATGTGTGATTATAATCGGCTTCCCGCGGGTTCACATTTCTCCATGCCAAAAAAATCTATATTTAAAACACAATAAAAATACAAACCTAGTACAATGTAAAAGGGATAAAAAAAGTATTCAACTTAGTGTAAAGTGACTTCATATTCCGGGGGTTATATATCCTATTGTAGACAATTCTCATCGTTTATAGACTTGAGAAGTCAGTGTTTTATGAGCCTGAAATTAACTCTAGGAAGAATCTAACAATTAACAGTAGGAAAATGTCAGGTTTGAACTGCTTGAGGACATTTTTCTGTACTTGGAATAATTGTTAATATTACAGTGATTAGATGTATTAAATATGAATGTATTGAACAGAAAATCTTGCTGTCATTTATAAAAGATCTTGAAATTTCCTAAGAATTACCATTGTTAATCTAAGACTTTTCATTAACTTAAGGATGAAATATTCTATAAACCTTCCTTCATAGATAAAGTATTTGTGGATCTTTTTGATGAATATTTTTAGTTGTTTAAGAAAAAAAGATGTATATATGTAAGACTGGGCAGACCAAATAATAAGGTGTGGGATCTACAGGTGACCACCCCTTTAGTAAGATATGGTGCAACAAGGAAACACTTAGGACAACATGTATGAAAACTGGTGCGGACTAGACAGTCATACTGTACATCTTGTTAGGTTAGTGTAGCATTCGTCAGTATGTATGAAAGTGTGTCAATGCACTTTTTAAATGTGTCCTGCTGTACAATAAAAACATGCGGCAAGATATGCGGCAAAATTTGTCTTGCCACTATGAAAATGCTAAGGATTGGTACGACATTTGTGCGTCACATTATGTTGAGACACATTCATAAATGTGTGTAATCTTATGAATCTGTTACAACACCCGCCCTAAGAAGTGGCGCATACCAAGCTGTCAAGGGTATCAGTCGTGCAGCAGCTTTAGGAAAAAGACCATTTAAAAGTATGTTGGACAGGGGCAATAACAATTTTTTTTAGCACAAATCACACCAGAAAACTGTTGAAGCCCCGTTCATACATATCACCATTAGGTTATCTTTACTTGGCATCTTGTGACGCATACCTTTGTGATCCACAAGACCCCATATGTTTAGAAGAACGCGCTGATCAGTGCGTTCTTCTAAAACGCGGTGGGGGGGGCATCACTCAACCGGCCCCATTCACGTTTATTATCCCTGCCGACATATCACTTCTTTCTGCTGGCGTTCTGTACGCGACGGGGATGATGGCAGGTAATCATAGGTCTCATAGAGAGCTATGATTACCATAATTACAGGGCATATTTCGGGGCACACTGCAGCGGAATTACGCCCTGAAGTATATCCTGAAGTAAGCCGTGTGAGCATAGCCTTAGAATCATATGCAACTCCTCTGCTCAAGAAATCTTTTACTCACTTTGTGGGAACTCAAGACTTGATGGTTTTCTCAACCACCAATCATTCATTTAGGCAACATGAAGTCAGCATGGCCATGTGTATGGAACCCATATGGCACTACAAATAATCCTTGCAGCTCCATAATATAAAGCTCTAGACACACTGGGTGCTTAGTTATTTTGATCCATATTATCAATCTGGTTCCCCTCAGATGGTAATTGTTTCTGTTGGCAACCATATCATGCTGCTAAGCAGGTGCATTTTCTGGTTCATTTCTTTTGCAGAAATGCACAACAATGAAGGCAGTTTAATGCTGCACAAAAAAACGTACAACAAACACAGTGTGAAAGCACCCTATGTTCACACGGCCTTTAGCTGGTGTAAAGCGGCACATACTTCTAAAGCACTCTGACACAGCCCCCGCTCCCTTTCCCCAACATGCAAATTATTTCTCCTGCCGCTCAGTACACTCCGGGGAATACTATGAAAATCATGGCACTCAATGAGTGCTATGATTTTACCATATTTGCAGAGTGTACTTCCGGCATATTGCAGCGCAATTACACCCCAAAAAACAACCTGCAAATACTATCCCAAACAGTTATATTACCCAGGTCTTTTACTGAGCACACTCAGTAAACATCTGCAATAAAGGGAGAAAAAGTAAGTTTAAGGAGTTGTCTCACTGTAGACAGTGATGGGATATGATCCCACCGAGTGCAAAAAATTACACAAAAAGTGCTAAATGTTTTAGAATTTTTACAGCTATGTTTACCTCAATTTAAACGAGGAAAACTTTTAGGTATGTACAACATTGATCCTTTTAGTACATCAGACATCAAAGCGGAGTAACAGTTCTTTATCTTATTTGAAATATATAGATACATTGCAGACATGCCACAATGCCTCATATGGTTCATCATGAAGGTGTCTTGACTTTTTACATCAAAACGGCAAGTCTGTCTATATAATCTATATGTGTTAAAGAACTGTTATTCAAACTGCTACATCCATAGTTGAATGCAAAGAATTCTAAGTGGCACATGGTAGGTGATGGGCCCTGGAACCGGCCCCTGTATTTGAGCCCAGGAGTGCTAAATTCAGGGTCTAGCTGCTCTCAAGATTAAGGATAAACTGAGATAAAGATAAACCGCATCTTTACCTGGACTTTTAACCATATTTACACCCCCTGTTGGTGTAATGCACCCCCTGTTACTAAAATACACCCCCGTTACCTGTTTGGTGTAATACACCCACTGTTACTGTAATACACCCCCTGTTACTTTAATATACCCCCCTGTTGGTGTAATAGACCCCTTGTTGGTGTAAAACACCTTCTGTTGGTGTTATAAACCCCCTGTTGGTGTAATAATCCCCAGGTTACTGTGATACACCCACTGTTACTAAAAAACACCCCCTGTTGGTGTAATACACCCCCTGTTACTGTCATACACCCTCTGTTGGTGTAATACACCCCTGTTACTGTAATACACCCCCTTTTGGTGTAATACACCCCTGTTACTGTAATACAACCCCTGTCACTGTAATACACCCCCTGTTGGTTTAATACATCCCCTGTTACTGTAATACACTCCTGTTAATGAAATACACCCCCTGTTGGTGTAATACACCTCCTGTTACTAAAATACACCCTCTGTTGGTGTAATACACACCCTGTTAGTGTAATACACCCCCTGTTACTGTAATACACCCCCTGTTAGTGTAATACACCGCCTGTTACAGTAATACACCCCCTGTTGGTGTAATACACCCCCTGTTACAGTAATACACCCCCTGTTACAGTAATACACCCCCTGTTAATGTAATACACTCCCTGTTGGTGTAATACATCCCCTGTTAGTGTAATACATGCCCTGTAAGTGTAATACACGCCCTGTTAGTGTAATACATGCCCTGTTAGTGTAATACACCCCCTGTTAGTGTAATACACCCCCTGTTACTGTAATACACCCCCTGTTGGTGTAATACACCCCCTGTTACTGTAATACAAACCCTATTACTGTAATACACCTCCTGTTGGTGTAATACACCCCCTGTTACCATAAAACACCCCTGTTGTTGTAATACACCCCTGTTGGTGAAATACACCCCCTGTTACTGTAATACAAGCCCTGTTACTTTAACACACCCCCTGTTACTTTAACACACCCCCTGTTACTTTAACACACCCCCTGTTGGTGTAATACACCCCCCTGTTACTGTAATACAAACCCCCGTTGGTGTAATACACCTCCTGTTACTGTAATACACCCCCTGTTAGTGTAATACACTCCCTGTTGGTGTAATACATCCTCTGTTGGTGTAATACACCCCCCTGTTACTGTAATACACCCCTGTTGGTGTAATACACCCACTGTTACTGTAATACACCCACTGTTAGTGTAATACACCCCCTGTTAATATACCCCATGTTGGTGTAATACACCCCCCTGTTACTGTAATACAACCCCAGTTCCCGAATACACCTCCACACCCCCTGTTACTGTAATACACCCCTGTTGTTGTATTACACCCCTGTTGGTGTAATACACCCCCTGTTACTGTAATACAAGCCCTGCTACTTTAATACACCCCCTGTTGGTGTAATACACCCCCCTGTTAATGTAATATAACCCCCTGTTGGTGTAATACACTCCCTGTTACTGTAATACACCCCCTATTGGTGTAATACACCCTCTGTTACTGTAATACACCCCCTGATAGTGTAATACACAAACACTTTTTTTTTCCTTTGAACATATTTCTTCCTTTTTTATTGAAGTGCTACTTCATTTTCTTACCTTTAATCTCTCTGATAAGAAATGCTGTGCTTGCTGTGTGGTTAATTCATCATAATAATTCAGCTTTATTTTCTGTCTCACTACTCCTTTTGAATCTTTTAGTTTCCCTTAGTCATTTATCTCTTATTAAAGCATGGTACAAAGTAGGAAAGTGATTTTTCTTCCAGGTTTTTGCTTAGTAAAAAGATTTACAAAGATTTTATTTTGTTATTCAAAGCAAGAAAATACCTGCATTGACCATATATACAGAAGTACAGAGAACAAAAGGCAACTTCATATACTTGTATTCACTAAAACATGAAACCTCTGATTTTATCTGTAGTCCTCTGTCAAAATGTAGAACAATGGTAGCAAAGCAGTAAAATGAAAAAAAATGTCTTTTTCAAGGTAATGCTTAGAGTACAAAAGATCACTTGTTATAAGTAACTGTTAAAAAGGGAAAGTTTTCAAGAAAATTTCTGAACTTCAAAAATCATAGACATTTATCACCAATCCACAGGCAAAACAGGGTTCACCGAGTTGCTCGTTCCTTACTGTGCTCATGCAGAAAGGAAGTGTTTGAATGGAGCAGGGATGAAACGTGCACTTCTGCTCCATTCAAAGTCTATGGGACCAACGAAGATGGCTGAGTACAACACCAGGTTATCAACATTGGTATCATAGACTTTGAATGCAGAAACAGTGAGCATGTTCGGCTACTGATTTATTTAAATGCTTCCTTGCTGTGCAAGTATAGGAAAGAAGGGCCCAAACGTTTTAGTAATTGGTGGGACCCGAAGATGATAAATGTCTGTGGTGGCATAACCCCTTTAACACTATTTTCGCTAGTACCCTCCAAAGAAGTTTTCTGGGATTAGGAAAACAAATTGTCTCTATTAGATTGGACACCAAGTTTCTCCCGAGGGAGGGTTGAGCACCTTTATTTTTAACAAGCAGTGTTATAAAAGAAAATATTATACGATGTGTGTTATATCTGATGAACAATATCAAGAACGTGCAGGAAAGGCGTATGATTTTAGCTATGTTTATATGTTTTTAAGTGATATGGTTTATACTTATGTTTAAGAAACTACTTATATTGTGCTATTACCTTTTATGCATCATACATTAATTCTTTTTTTTTTAAAAAAAGGTAACAGATTGACTCTTAGCACCAAAACATTTTTTTTCATTTCACATATTATATTAGACTGAGAAATTATGTGATGAAGGGGAGCAAGACAGGAAGCCACATAGAAAGATGTTACACTAGTCTAGGCGGAAGATGACAAGGGCATAGACTAGCATTTTTGTAGTATCAAAAACAAAGGAATGAGCGGATTCAAGAGATATTTTTGCAGATCAGATCTTGCAGTGCTGGGAAGCAAGGAGGCCAAAGTGTAGCTCACCAGAGGATCCTTTTCCAACAAATACCACTCTCAGGGAGCTTCTGATTTGCCTATTTTTGTCTCATATTTTATGTTGCTCCTGTTCCATGTTTCTACCCAACGCTGGTAAATATATTCCATAATGGCAGTGTAATTTCTCAAGGTGAATAGTTTTTTTTTTTTTTTACCAAAGTGTAATCTCTTGGCTATCACATAAGAAGGTCATAGGAGTAACTTTGGTTCAAAAAGTGGGAGGGACCAATTTTTCCTCCCCTCCCCATCCTTCCTTTTATTCCTTCCCTTCCCCTCCCTCCCCTCCTCTCACTTCCCCTCACTGCAGCGAATCAACCCACTCTAGCCCAGCTAGGTAGCTGGGGGAGTGCCATCAGCCAAGCATCTTTGGTGCAATCCGTAAGGTTATGAGTGGGCTTTTGTGATACAAAGTTTTACGACTCCCTGAATGGTTAAAACTGTCGTAGTTAAGTAGAAGTTCAATAGAAGTGAACGTCAGACTGCATATGTAGAATTTACCTATTATAGGCGCTGCAACATTCTATGGTGATTCTAATATATAGTATATCAAATTATAAACATCTGTGCTATTTTGACATCACTGATAATAAGTATTTTCTTGTCATTGTTGTTAACTTATGTGAGACAGTGACGGGCGGCATTGTTGACGGAAGATATATTTCTCCTAGGATGCTCTCCTATGCGGCTTTGGGGAGTAAGTGGAGCAATGCGTGTCACCGAGAGGCCTGGGCTCGGTGAAGGAGGGCCGACAGTTTAGGTGTCAGTAACAATATGTTACTGACACGGTCTGTAGTGTAGCGGCTCCAGTCCGCTTAGTCTGGGTCGGCCTTTCTGGAGTGGTCAAAGAGCCGGGTGGGTGGCCACTCCCACGCACCAGGTGAGGCTGGTGTCCAGCCTATAAAGCCTGGGTCTGCAGGCCTGTGCGCTGTCTGATGTATACTCTGGGTCTCAGAGGAATGACCGTCCGTGAAGGAACCTGCTGTAATTGCACAAGCCGTGCCAAGTACTAGTCAGGGAATCCTGTGTTTAGTGAGAGCTCCGCCGAGCAGGTATTTATTTTCTGTTTGCCTGAAGCTAAGGCTTGTTTTTGTTTGTGTTGTTTTCACTTGCTGAAATAAACCCAGGCAACGCCTGGACTTGAACTGTAAGTTGTGTCCCTGTCTCTGTCTGCTGAAGCCCACGCTGCCTACCTGTTGCTGGTCCCCCTCACATATGGTGCTTCGGATGCGGGCAGCGGACGCAAAAGAGACACACACACGTTTGACAGACGTTTGCTGAAATCCCATGTCCTGGGTAAAAGCTGCAGCAGTGTCAAAACCAGAGACTGCAAACATGGATGAACTGCTCAAACAGTTAATCCAGGCCAACTCCAGCCTACAACTGATGACTGCAAACCAGCAGAAGGTGCACGAGGAGGCCATGCGAGCTCAGGCTGAAACAAATGCCTTGTTGATAAAGGTCAATCGTCTCACCTTGCAGGAGCAGCAGCACATTAACAGGCAGCTACAGGAGCAAGTCCAAGCTATGGCCCAAAGTGTGCAGAGGACGTCAGGCTCCCTTCCCGCCACCCGTGCTGCTGTACAGACATCCTTGCAGAAGATGACGCCCACGGATGACGTTGAGGCCTATCTGGCCGTCTTTGAAAGGGTGGCCGAGCGTGAGAGTCTACCTGCGCCCCACTGGGCTGAAGTGTTGGCGCCTTTCCTGATTGGGGAACCACAGAAGGCGTATTTCGACCTCAGCGAGCAGGACGCCAAGGACTATGCCAAGTTAAAGGCTGAGATTCTGGCTCGCCTGGGGGTAAACACCAACGTGCGCGCCCGGCGGGTACACAATTGGACTTTCTCGGACCACCTGCCAGCCCGGTCGCAGATGTACGACCTGGTACACCTGGTGAAAAAGTGGCTACAGCCAGAGGAGTCGACACCTGCGCGGATGGTGGAACTGGTCGTACTGGACAAGTTTATCCGGTCGCTGCCCCCAGAGATCCAGCGCTCAGTGGGACAAGGGGACCCTAAAGATGCCGAACACCTCGTCAGCCTCGTCGAGAGGTATAAAGCCACTGAGAACTTGCTACAAGCTGGGCCTTCTGGACGCTCCAACCCTGGGAACAGCAAACCGCCTGGGATGTCTGGTAAGGCGGTCCCATATCACAATGGGGTGAGAAATGTCCCAAGGGGAGGTGGCTTAGAGGGAGATCATACGGCAGAGAGGAGATTTCTCAACTGGACAGTCCGTGCAAGGGCAGAGCCTCGTGGGGACAGAGGCCGCATGTTATGTTGGCGGTGTAGTGGGCCTGGGCATGTTGCTGCGAACTGTCCCCTTACCCTAGAGCCCATGGACTGTGATACGGCTAGACGGAGGTCTTTGTTTGCCCGGCCGGTATGCTCTGCAGAGACTGTATTGGAGACTGATCACCAGCTCTGTCAGATAAAGGTGAATGACTTTCCAGTGACAGCTCTACTGGACTCTGGAAGTCTAGTCACACTGGTGCATGCCAGCCTGATCGACCCCACATCCATCACGGGACGTGTTATCGGGGTCCTGTGCGTCCATGGGGACACCAAGGAGTATCCTACGGCTCTCGTGAAACTAGAGACTCCTTGCGGACTGGCCTCTCATGAAGTGGGTGTGGTCCGATCCCTCATGCACACGGTGATTCTAGGGAGAGACTTCCCTTTATTCTGGGACTTGTGGCGGAAACATGTAACATCTACTGTAGAGGTTAATAGTGATGTTAAGGTATGTCATGTTGACCCAGAACCTTTTGACCCTGATGCTATGACTCCAACAGTAGGGGTGACCACAGAGGGTTGTGATAATTTTCCCCTAGCAGTCCTGGCTGGTGAGCCTGAGGAGCAGGAGGAAGTGGCTGCCATGCCTGATTTAGATGTCTCGCGGGATAACTTCGGGACGGCCCAGCTTCGGGATCCCACCTTAGCAAAAGCTAGGGAAAATGTTAAGGTGGTAAATGGGGAGCCTCAGTACCCAGGGGCTGATACGGTGTATCCGCATATGGCAGTCACCCAAGACCTGTTGTACCAAGTTGACAAAGTCCAGGGGGAGGTGGTGCAGCAACTAGTGGTACCACAGCCTTACCGGAGAATGGTCTTAGACCTTGCCCATAAACATGTGTTGGGAGGGCACTTAGGCACGGAGAAGACCCGAGAGCGCATTCTCCAGAGGTTTTTCTGGCCAGGGGTGTACACTGATGTGAAGCGGTACTGTGAGTCCTGCCCAGAGTGTCAAGTGTCCGCTCCGATGCCCTATTTCCGGAGTCCCCTGGTGCCACTACCCATCATCGAAATACCCTTTGAGAGGATTGCGATGGACCTAGTGGGCCCTCTAATAAAGTCTGCACGGGGCCATCAGTATATACTGGTAGTATTAGATTATGCCACCCGTTACCCGGAGGCTGTGCCTTTGCGGAACACTTCATCTAAAAATATCGCGAAAGAGCTGTTCCATATGTTTTCTCGTACAGGTATCCCAAAAGAGATCCTCACCGACCAAGGAACTCCCTTCATGTCCAGGGTCATGAAGGAATTGTGCAAGTTACTTAGCATTAAACATCTGCGCACGTCCGTATACCACCCTCAAACGGATGGACTTGTTGAACGATTCAACAAAACACTTAAAAGTATGCTAAAGAAGGTGGTCAGTAAGGATGGGAAGGACTGGGACTGTCTGCTGCCATATTTGATGTTCTCAGTCAGGGAAGTTCCACAGTCCTCGACAGGGTTCTCCCCTTTTGAGTTAGTCTATGGAAGACGTCCACGGGGACTCCTTGATATAGCCAAGGAGACCTGGGAGCAAGAGTCCACTCCCTACAGGAGCGTAATCGAGCACATTTCCCTAATGCAAGACCGAATTGCAGCGGTTATGCCCATCGTTAGGGAACACTTACATCAGGCGCAAGAGGCCCAGAGGCGGGTATATTACAGGTCGGCCAAAATGAGGAGCTTTAACCCTGGGGATCGGGTACTAGTGCTCGTGCCCACCATAGAGAGCAAGTTCCTGGCCAAGTGGCAAGGACCCTATGAAGTTGTGGAGAAAGTGGGGGAAGTAAATTACAAAGTATACCAGCCCGGTAGACGTAAGCCAGAGCAACTGTACCATGTTAATTTACTTAAACCTTGGAAGGATCGAGAGACCTTGGCTGCAGTGAGCGCCCCCCATAGTCTAGTCCCAGAGGTGTGTGTTTCAGAGTCCCTGTCAAAGTCTCAGAAGCAGGAAACCCGAGAATTCATACAGAGGGACAAGATGTGTTCTCGGAGATACCAGGGAGACTAATGTCATAAAACATGACATTGTCACTGACCCAGGTGTAAGGGTTCATTTGAAACCTTACCGGGTTCCAGAGCTCACAAGACGGGCCATATCTGAGGAGGTCAAGAAGATGTTAACCTCGGGGTGATTGAAGAATCACGAAGCGAGTGGTCAAGCCCCATTGTGCTCATCCCAAAACCGGACGGCTCATTACGCTTCTGTAATGATTTCCGGAAGCTTAATGAAGTCTCAAGGTTCGATGCTTACCCAAATGCCAAGGGTCGATGAGCTAATTGAGAGGTTAGGACATGCAAGATATTTTTCTACACTTGACCTCACTAAAGGCTACTGGCAAGTCCCCTTACAGAGCAAGCCAAAGGAAGACAGTGTTTGCTACAACCGGACGGGCTCTTCCAGTATGTCTGCCTGCCTTTCGGTTTGCATGGGGCTCTGGCCACCTTCCAGAGATTAATGGATGTCATCCTCAAGCCCCATCGTCGATATGCTTCGGCATATCTGGACGACATTATAATCTTTAGTGAGGACTGGGACAGCCATCTACCGAAGGTACAGGCCATACTTAATTCCCTTAGGGAGGCCGGGCTAACAGCAAACCCTAGGAAATGTGCTTTAGGACTGGAAGAAGCCCGGTACCTGGGGTACATCATAGGTAGGGGTGTTATCAAACCTCAGGTTAATAAGGTGGAGGCGATACAGGGCTGGCCACAACCCACAACCAAAAGGCAGGTGAGGGCCTTTTTAGGTATCGTGGGTTACTATCGGAGGTTAATCCCAAACTTTGCTAGTATAGCAGCCCCGCTAACCAACCTGACAAAAAACAGTATATCTGTTATGGTCACTTGGAACCCAGAGGCAGAGAGGGCATTCCAGGTGTTGAACGCGAACATTTAGTCGAACGAACAGTAAAATGTTCGGTTCGGCTCGAGTTCTAAAAAATCGTGACGTTCGACTTGATCTTAACTTTTCTCAAACGGTTCTGTGGGTCTCACCAATTGCTACACCTAAACCTAAGCAGTCTGGTCAAATCAGGCTATGTGTGGATATGCGACATGCCAATCAGCTATTCAAAGAGAACGGTACTTCACACCTACTATTGATGATATTCTCAAAGTGGACTTATTCCTGGTTACTTTCATCCTCACTACAACACCACACAGACCACAAAGAATTTTTTTTTTTAATTTGAACAGGGGCTCAACTTTGTGTGCTTTACCTTTTGTATCCCTATTCCGGAGAATTATTCAGCTCTGCATTTTGTATCCCTGCTCTCTTTGTTTCCCTTTGCTATTTGTTTCCTATTAAAGCATGGTAAAAAAAAGAAAGTGATTTTTCTTCTAGGTTTTTATTTAGTGAAAAGATTTCCAACAAAGAGATTTTTAATTCTGTTATTTAAAGCGTGTAAATAGCTCTATCGACCACATACATTTTATAGATTCAGAGAGAAAGAGGCCGCTTCATATACATGCATTCACAAAAGCACAAGACCTCTGATTATCTGCGGCTCTCTGCCAAAAAAGAACAATGGTAGCAAAAATAGTAAAAGGATGAAAACATCTGACTATGACTGAGATTAATGCTTAGACTACAGAAAAATTGATTGTTTTGTGTTTGTTAAAAGTTAGAGTTAGGAGACACTTTATACATTTGCTAGCAGCTCTCTACACGTGATATTTTAAAGGAGCAATATATTGAAGAAAAGAAAAGAAACAGTATCATACTTACCCAAAGGCTGTGTCTAGTATTGTAGATCATCCTTATTTAAGGGGGTATTTCTGTCAGTGGTACCTGTTGGAAAAGGATCCTCTGGTGGGCTGCACTTTGGCCTCCTTGTTGCCCAGCACTGCACGATTTGATCTGCTGCCTCTTTGTAGTGGGCTGAAATCCCAGGGCCTCTGGTCTGCTGAAGCCTGTCTCTATACAGCAACCCTGTCTGGCCTGACCTTCTGCTCCCCATACACATCCACTCTGCCACCATGGTCTCCTCTCTTCATCTTGGTTCTGCCCCTTCTTCCAATTCACTGATGCCTTCTGTGCTACCCTGGGATCAAGCAGTTGTGTTGTCGAGTAAAACATCAATTCTGGCATCCTGCTCCTGTCCTGGTGGAAAATAGGCTTGCTGGTGGTTACATTACTACCCCTTACCCTCAAACAATCTTATTTCTTTCTCTTGCAACCCTGATATATTATCGGTCATTACCCATGGATTAATATTAATTCATTTTTATCTATGCTACCTTAAAGGGGTTTTGCCACAAAGTAAAATTAATGTGGGAATCTTCCTAATTAAATAATAATCATATTCACCATTCATCATTATTAAAAATTCTGTAGCATTTTTGCTTTAGCTGCTCCCTCTGTGATCCATGGTGTACAGCTTGTCCCCAGGGGATATGACCAGTGATGAGAGCTCCTCAGTCTTGCCGCATATGTTCAGATATCACCTCTTCTTTCAGGCAATCAATATTGATTAGGAAAGGCAAATAAAAATTATTAATAATTACAGAGCAGTTATTATCTTCGGGGGGACATGATTAATTTATATAAATATATAAATGGTCCCTACAAAAAATATGGGGAAAAATATTTCGGTAAGCCCCCTCAAAAGAAAAGGGGGGAATTCCTTCGACTAAAAAAAAAGTTTTAATCCCCAAGGGAAAGAGCTTTTCTTCACGTAAGAACTGTAAATCTGGGGAAACCTGTGAGGATGTCACACGGGGAAAGTAGAGAGTTTAAAAAAAGGGTTTAAATCCCTTCCTGAACAAAAGAATATTATGCGTTTTGTAGAAAAATTCGGGATCCGGGCCCGGGTTGGGCCCGGGGTCAATATGGTCTATACGGGAGCGGGTTGGTTTTTTGCCTTGTGGTTTTTTGGGGGGTTTTAAACCAGGGGAAACCCCTCTTTAACCCTTTCTCTCTCCCCCCCCACATTTTTCCCCCCCCTTGGGTTTTAACTCGATGGACATTTTCTCTTTCAACCTATAACTATGTACTATTAACTATGTAACTATCTCCTTTTCTTGAGAAGTTTTTGACCCCCGGAAATCCAAAAACACTCCTTTATCAGCAGCACAGGAACTTGTTTATCTATTTTACAGAGAAGCTTTAACCTTTTAGAGCTCTGTAGCCTTCTTCCATGCTGATAAACCCCCCCACAGCAATTTCCCTCAAAACCTCAGAAGGAAATTTAAGAGCTGAGATGTCAGTCCGCTTAGACCTCCCGATCCTTTACAGCCTAAAAGAAGTAAGGCCTGGCGGTGTGAAAGCGGGTTTTCGTGAAAAAAGAAAAGGGAAGAACCTCATTTAAGAAAAGGGTGACTACAATACCGGGACACCCTGGATGGTGCAAATTTCATCATTTTGTCCTTGCACTTTCATTTTTCCCTTTACTAAAAAAACCCCTGCCTTTTTTCCTGATTATTTTAAATTTTTAATATGCAGTTATGCATGCCTGTTGCTGAGATTTCTTCCTGTCTTATAAGAAAATGAAATAAAAAGGTCCATGTTGATAACGGGATTTGAAGCCAAATAATTATACAAATTTAACCAAAGCTTCTTGCCAAAATAATGCTTCCATATATCACCATTTAAGTGGGAATAATACGAACTTAACTTAAAATAAAAGTAAAAATTTTTTGGCATAAGAGAAAGCATTCTACCACTGAATATTACTTGTGAGTTCTTAAATGCTATTCCTTGCTATCTCATTTCTGAAAGGGAGATAAGGGTTTATTCAGACAGTATGGAAAAGGTTTTTAATTTTTTTTCTGTCAATATTTTAAAACGGGAGCATATTTAGTGTTCAGGAAACAGGTAAAGCTGCTTAGAAAATTTTAGATCTTGCCTTAACTTTATATTTTCTCACTACAAATATCTGCGTTAACATGAAGGAACAATTAATGAAAATTTTTTTTTTCCCAAAAAACAAAAGGGTCATAGATTTTTTTTAGTCTGAATAAGAGCATTTTTATTGCTTATGCCAAAAGGTTTTTTTGGTTCCCGCCCATAAATCTGTTACCTATATCTAGACAGGGATTGAGGTCACTCCATGGAGGGACTGAGCTTGAGACCAACCTAATTATTAAAACAAGATTAAGATAATCCATTGTTTTCGTCCCCCAACACAATTATCTTGTTTTAAATGAAGAGATAACTCTCCTGCACTTGTATAAGTGCTCAGTACTTAAGAGACACTAGAAAATGATCCTGCATAGATCCACCCACGGCAGGACACAGGGGATTGTGTCTAAGTGAAATAACCTAGTGAGAAAACCCCTTTAAGAAAACAAAGACTCAAGTGACCTTGTGGCCACTGCAAAAAAAAAAAAAAATACAGGGTCAGGCTATTTGCAGGGTGGGAAAGATCATTTTTTACTTTTTTCATAATTTAAAGATGAGACGAAATATTTTTTGGAGCACTTTGGGTCCATGGCCCTTTTATTTCCATTCTGGATCAATAGGTGGAAACAAAGGGCCAAATGTATGAAAACTGTCTAGGTCTAAAATCCACTTTTGACCCAAAACAACCAATCAGACCCCCCTTTTCCCTTTCAAATATGCTTGGAAAAAAGAGGAGCCCGTTGGTTGGCTAGGGGCAAAAAAGGATTTTAGACCTAACAGTTTTTATCATTTCCCCCCCAAAGTTTTAAAATGACCTATATCCCTCTATTCATCCACATATTCTCCCCACTCTTGATTGAAACATTTTTGGGGCTTGAGGGGACAAGTTTTTTTTAAACCTTTCTAACTTCTAAATAATTCTGTCACGATTTTTCTGCATTTTACTTAATTTGGGGAATCCAATTTTAAAACATTCTTTTTCCCCTTACAAAATTGCCCTACGGTTTACAGAAACCCTTTGGTCCAAAAGGAATTCATAGGGGAATGGTGTGAGCTAAAGAAAAATCGACATATAAAAATTTTTTGGGGATATTTTTGAAAGGGTAGTCGAACCAGTTAAAACGAACGGGGATCTTTTTTAGCAATACTATTATCATGTGTTCTTGTCTTGTGTCAGGACAGATGTGAAACGGATCCCAAATTAATTCCTGCAATAAAGGGAAACCCCATATAACTTCTGTCCATATTATCACGTATTACCCCTTTTTTTTTTTTGTGTTTTTTTTTGACCTTGATCTTAAACTTCATTCATTTTTGTACAGCCTTTCCTACTAATCTTTAGATCTCTACTGTACAGAAATGTTGTCTCATCCCACCTGGCTTTTATTGCCTGACCCTGGGGTTATAGCAAACTTTCCAGACTCAAGAGCTTTTAACTCTGACTCTGAAAATTTTGGGATTAGTAATCTGATTATGTCATGACAAACAAGAAAAATGGAACTCATTAACTAAAATTTAACTTTTTCTCTTTATAATTCTGTGCTGTGATATTCCTCTGTTATTACCAAATGTATCACCAAATCTGTCAGCTGGGTGTTTATCATTCCAGGTTTCAGAGGGGTGTGTCCTTGCATGTACTGACTATACACAACCTGATTGGACAGTGTTAGACTGTGCAGGGGCACACCCCACTTGGTACCACCCAGTTGAAAGATTCAGTAATACATTTCAAAATAATAAAAAGAACACAGATTAAAGAAAAAAAAGATGACCCACATTTTTACTAAAATGGACATCCAAAAATTGGCCACGGGCCTCCCTTAAAAAAAACCCATGCAATTTTATGCCCCCCCCCGGCTAGGAAGAACAATATGCACATGTTTTCCAGCTTTTCCCTTTTTCTTTAAGGTGCTGGGGGTTTTGTGTATTTTAATGCTCAAATCTGAGTTTTCAGTCAAAGATCTTTGAAGAGTCCTTCAAGATCAGTTTTTTTCAAACCCGGCCCAAACAGAGGGTAACCCCCCCACCTCAACTGATAAAACCTATCTTTGATAGGAGAAAACATAAATAACTTCTGGGCGACTTGCCCCTTGGTGGGTGAAGCAACTCCCCTCATAAAAAGATTAAGGGGGAAAAGCTCTAAAACGCTGCATTTTCAGAATAAGGGAAACAGCCCGGAAAAGCAGGGCTGACACTAGCATGGCTGCCCCGGGAAGGGGCACAACCTTTGTGACAGGTTCCCTTTAAGGGACTGTTCCATAAATGATCATACACAAATTTAATTCAGCATCCTTCATTTCTGGTCAACTGTCTGTAATTAGCAATGATCTGTATATTAACTTCTGCAATTAGATCAATTTTTTCTGCAGGTCCCAAAGCTTCTGACAAATAAAAGTATAAAATGTCTTTTGTCTGAAAATCAGATTCCCAAGCCTTTAGGTGCCGCTTCGTGATTGCCTGTATGATGACTTCACTCTATCACATAAATAAACACAGGGGGAAAAAAAAGGGGGCACAAGAAAACCAAAAGCCCAGAAAAGGGGATAAAATCATTTTTGTTCCTCAACAAAAAAAATTAACAAAACAAATTTTTTTGGAAAATTCTTATTTATGTTCCCCCACAGTTTAAAATAAACTTTTTAATAGAAAAACCTTTTTAGTCTGATATTGGCTTATTCCAAATTTATTGATGAAAAAAAATGAAACCCAAACCCCCCATGAACAAGAGGGACATTTCTTGAAAAAAGTCCCTTTTTTTTTTCTAATTTAGGGACATCTCAAATTTCAACAACCTGCCCAAAACAGCCCGAACCCCTTTTCCAATAACAAATGCACACACCAGTGACAAGTATATACATATTGTAAATCATGACTATATCGGGTTTAGAAAAAAATGGAAAAAAATTTATACGTAAAACTGTAACTTATAATTCACTTTCAGCTAAAGAGACAATTTTAGGAAATAGTATGAAAACTGATGGACTCCCAGCCAAAGGCGGCATGCTCTATTTTCAGTGAATTGCATTCAATGCGCCCCAAAATTTTAAAAATGCAAAACTTGAAAGACAGTTTGTTTAATACAATGGGACATTTGTTGATCATACACATATAAAATGAATCTTGTCATCTTTGGGGCTAAAAAATATTCAAGTGAGACGTGATATCAGTTTGTCTGCTGGAAAATCTTGGCTATAAATATGTTGTTTTTTATTTGAATTTTATTGTCTTTAAAGGGGATTACTAAATAACATTTTTTAAATACAGGGGCCAGGCTGATTACAGGGACAACCACTCTAAATAAAAACCCTTTTAACCCGGGCCCAAATGTACTAAAAGGGGTTGTTACTACATTGGGCTTTACCTTAATCCTGATTTCTTGTTTCAATTTTAATTTAGGGGGTTTTTACTGGGTAATATTTAATGGAGTAAAGCCAGGGGCTGTAGTATACAACCCGTGTGGGAACCTATCAGAATTTTTAAAGGTCTGTGCTATGGGGCCTTTATAGTTTTTGTAGCCCCTACAAAGGGGGTTTAGAATATAGGACACGGTTAATGAACATTGCATAGTGACTTGTTTTTTGCAAGACTTAACATAAAAAAAAATCCTTTTATAGAAAAAACCCCTTTAATGCCATTTAAATATTGTATTTTGCCTCTTTCATTTAACATCTAACTTTTTTAAAAACTTTTAAATGACACAGTTGATGAAATTTTTTTATGTTAAAAATTTATTTTAGGGGGAATCATTTCGTTTTCAAATAAAATTTTTGCAATTTTTTTTTTTATTGGTTTTTTTTAATTTTTTTTACCCCCATACATTTCCACTAAATAACCCGTTATTGAATTTTAAGGGTTATTATGTTTCAATACTCAAAATTGTGGGGTTTTTTTTTAGTATCACAATAACTTTTTATTACTTTTATTTTTATTTTATTATTAATTGTTTCTACAATTTTTAAAAAAAATTAAACTTTTTTTTTTTACCATTTAAAGGGTAATATTTATTTTTGTATTTTTTTTTACACTTTTTAAGTTTAACATATTCATGTATGCTAATACACAACCCTTTTTCATATATACACACAGTCAGGCAGCACACATGTCCCTGACTGTAGGCTTTTGATATAACATCCCCGGGGTATCTAATTTACCCATGCAGACTTCAGACATTCCTCACAGTGTCATGGGGGGCTGGGGCCCCCGGGAAATTTTTCTGGGGGGGGCCCCCCCTACTGACATTTAAAAAATTTCCGGCCTCCCCAAAATAAATTGCCCATTTTAAAACCCCTATACAGTTTTGCAAAAAAAAACTGAAAATTTTTAGACAATAGCAAAAACCACCTGTCTCTAACATATCAAGACAGGGGTAAGGGGTCCCCCAATCCCCCCCCCCCCCATACAATA
>JAODAL010063708.1:0-19101 GCA_025379985.1 Phyllomedusa bahiana
TTATGGAAAATGGGGTTTAATTTCACTCTAAAACTGCCCTATTTTATTCCCGTTTTAATTTCCCCAAACATCATGCCAGGGGGAAAGTTCTTTGGGGACCTGTTTCTATTACATTTTGTGTTCAAATTTTCCCCTTAAAAATGCCTATAATATCCCGTTCATTCCCCCCCCTATTTATCCCCAGGTAAAATGCTAGGGATCTGTTTTGGTTGGGGAAAATGTGTTTTATTTTCCTCTAAACGTCTATATAACCTTTTTCATTTTCACCTTTTCATGCCCCAGGGAAAATGCTAGGGACTTTTTAGGGGAAATTTTTTGGTTTTTTAAATTTTTCCCCCTAAAATGCCTATTTAAAAATGTTCATTCCCCAAACCCATCATGCACAGGTAAAAAGGGGGGACAAACCCGTTTGGAAAGGAAAAATGTGTTCATTTCACTCTATACTGCCTATATTTTCCTGTTCATTCCCCCTCTATCATGCACAGGTAAAAATCTGGGCACCCGTTTGTAAAGGAAAAAGTGTTCATTTTTACCTAAAATGCCTATAAAAACCCTGTTTTTCCCCCACCTATCATGCCCAGGTTAAAATGCTAGGCACCTGTTTAAATTGGGGAAAATGTGGTTTTTATTTTAAATCCCAAAAGGGGCCCAAAATATCCGGTTTATTCTCAACTATCATGAACAGGGTAAAATGCTTGCCACCTGTTTTGGTGAATAAAGGGGTTCATCTCACTCTTTTATGCCTTTTCATATCCTGTTCTTTTCCACCTTTTCAGAAAAAGATAAAAGTGCTAGCCCCCCCTGTTTGGTGGAAAAGGGGGTTTTATTTTCCCCTCTAAAATTTCCTGTATATCCCGTTGATTCTCCACCTAACATGCCAAGGAAAAAATTCTGGGCACTGGTTTTTTTATGATATACCAATTAAAAAATTTTTAATTCCCCCATAAACTTTTTCCCCTGTATTCTTTTATTTATTCATTTTTTTTATTTAGCCTCTGAAACCCTTTTTTACCCCTCCCCGGGGGACTTTTTTAAATTAGTTTAAAAATTTTATTTCTTTTTGTTCATGCCCCCCTTTTTGTATGTCCCGATATACCACGGGCAAAAAAGAGCAAACATTGTCTATGTTGATATGTTTTGGCCCCCAAAAAACCAAAATTTTGGGGGCACGGGGAGTTTAAAAATTTAGATTTCTTTTCTTCCGGTACCCTGATGAAAAAACTTGGCAAGTTTAAAAATGGTAAACAGCCTTTAACAAAGATTGCTAATTAGTGCTACATATACTGAAGGGGCGAGGTCCAAAATAACCCCTTTTTTCTCCCCGGGCCCCCATTTTCCCGTCCCCCACTGCCCAGGAGCCATTTTTAACTGGACAAAGCCAGGCCTCATGTTCATGTTACTGTGATTAGCCTGCATGGACTAAACCTGCTACTATGCCCTGTAGTGTCTCTGTTTTTGTCTCCCATCAAACACATCTGGGATGTCATGGTTTGTCAATGCAAAGGGCTGTTGATGATCTAGATCCTGATGATTTGCATGCCCAAGTGCATTCAACAAACAACCATTAATAACCTCATTGACAGCATGTCAAGCTGTGTATTTTTTTCAAGTGCGTATTTTTCTCCATGAGCCACTCATACTCATACTGAATAAATCGAAATGTTTTAAATATTTTGTTTCATTTTTTCTAATCAATTACATATCATTAACATGTCTATCGATTCTGTGATTTCCATAATTCCTAGACTTTTCCATTTCGGTACCTAGATTTCAATGCTGAGGATCATATATACAGTAGCTGTGATTCTAGTGAAGAAATTTAAGCTTTTTAGTTATTGCTTAAAAAAAACAAGTAAATTAATCAAAGTGAGGTCGAAAGTTATTTCAGAACTGTATCTACCACTAACATCTGTTTAACCCCTTAAGGACCCAGCCTGTTTTGACCTTCCTGACACAGCCCTATTTTTGGAATCTGACAATGGGGTCAATTTATGTGAGAATAATTTTTTTGACATTTTTACCTATTCATGTGATTCCAGAGATTTGTTTTTCCTCGTGCCCACATTGTGCTTTAAGTTAGTAAGAAAATTTTTTTATCCATACAATCCTTGTTTGTTTGTGAAAAAATATCAAAATTTCATGAAAATTTGGAAAAATTAGCGATTTTGAAAGTTGCAAAATTTTCTGCGTGCAAGACAATAATTATTCACCACAAAATAGTATTATAACTAGCATCTACCATATGTCCACTATAGGTTGGCATCATTTTTTAAATGTCTTTTTTTTTTTTACGAAATTGGGAGGGCTTAGAAATTTAGTAGAAAATTCCTCACCATTTTCAAGAAAATTTGCAATATACATTTTTTTAGGACCACTCCAGTTCTGACGTGGCTTTGAGGGGGCCTGCATGTTAGAAAACCCCCATAAGGGATCCCATCTGAGAAACTAGCCCCCCTTTAACGTATGTACAACCTATTTAGGAAGTTTGATAACCCTTCAGATATTTCACAGAAATTAAAGCAAAGTGGAGGTGAAATTTCAAAATTTCACTTTTGCAGATTTTCAATATTTATCCATTATTCACTGGAATACGGTAACTGTGACTAGGTAAATGCAACTTAATATCAATTCCCCCAGGTCTACCGTTTTTAGAGATATCCCATAAGTGGCCCTATGCATTAATTTGGCCTCCACCCATAAGCCCCAGAATAAGGAGGAGTACCTACTATACTCTGGGTCTCATTTTCAATATGTTTTTATTTAGGCGCCATTTTCGGGTTTTGGGGGACACCCTAAGGTGCTAAAACTTAATAAACACCCGTAAATAGACCGCAAAATTGGAAACTAAAACCCTTAATGAATATATCCAGGGGTGCATTGCGTATATAGACCCCACAGGTGATTCACAAATTTTTTTTAGCATAAGGCTGTGAAAATGTAAAATTTTTTTTTTTTCAATAATCTGCAATTTTAGCTTAAAATTGTTTCATATATAAAAGGGAATCCTGGAAAAAAGAACCCTAAATCTTTGTTGAGCAATTTCTTCCAAGTTTGGCAATACCCTACATGTGGGTGTAAACTGTTTTGTTGGGCGCATGGCAGGGCGTATAAGGGGGGAGCGCTATTTGGCTTTTGGAACGCAGATTTTGGGGGGGCCATGTCGCATTTGCAAAGCCCCAAAGTAGCAGAACAGGCGAAACCTTCCAGAAGTCACCCCATTTTGGATTCAAGACCCATCAGGGATCTCATCTAGGGGTGTACTGTGCATTTGGATGCACAGGTGTTCCATAGTTTTTTTAGCATTGGGCAATAAAAATGGGGGAAAAACGCAGTTCGTCATTGTTTCTTGAGTTTCAATTTTCAGCATTCGCCGTGCAGTGTAAATGATGGGGATAACTTTACTATGGGGGTCGGTAAAATTTACAATGATATAGATTTTTATATAGTTTTTCTTTTTATTTACTTTTACACAGTAGAAATACGTCTATAAAAATTTTGCATTTTATGTTGTCCTATTCTGAGAGCCATAACTTTTTTATTTTTGCTGTGTGCAGAGCTGTGTATGGGCTTGGGTTTTTTTCGGGGTGGTTAAGTTTTTATTGTACCATTATGGGTGCATATGATGCTTATGTTCACTTTTTATTAAGGTTTTTCTGAGATGTTTTGAACAAAATACAGCAATCTTGGGAGTGGTTTTTTTATTTTTATTTTTTATACGGGCACTGTAAAGGTAAAATATGACATGGTAGCTTTACTCAGCAGGTCAATACAATTACACCGATACCCAATTTGTATATTTTTTATGTTTTACTGCTTTTATACAATAAAAACACTTTTATTCAACCAGGAAATACGTTTTTTTGCATCGCCATAGTCTGAGAGCCATAACTTTGAAATTTTTCTGTGCTTGGAGCTGTGTAGGAACTTGTTTTTTGCGAGGTGAGTTGACGTTTTTATTAGTATCATTTATGGGGGGACAAGGCTTTTTGATCGTTTTAAATCCATTTTTTGGAGGCTAAAGGGGAAGAAAAAATGCTGCAACCCTAGTAGTGTTTTTTATTTTTATTTTTAACAGGGCTCACCATGCAGTATCCATGATAATTAGCTTTACTCTTTTGGTTGCTAAAGATTATGGCGATACCCATTTATATAGTTTTTTTATGTTTAAGCACTTTAAAAAAAAAAGAAAAGTGTTTTTTAGGGGTGTAAAACAATATTTATGCATCGCTATCTTCTAGAGCTATACATTTTTTATTTTTTCGTTTTACAGAGCTGTATAAGGACTTTTTTTGCGGGATGAACTGACGTTTTCGTTGGTACAACTTTGGCGTTTCTAGGAGTTTTTGATCGCTTTTTATTCCATTTTTTGTGCTGCGGGTTGAAAAATAATCTTAATTCTGTGATTGCTTTTTTTTTTTTTTTTTTTTTTTACGGCGTTCACCGTACGGGTTATTTAAAATTAAAAATTTATAGGGCAGGTCGTTTTCGCATGGGCGATACCAAATATGGGTACTTTATTTTTTATCTTTTTTGGGGCGATTGGCGTTTGTAAAGGGGAAAGGCGGGGTACGTATTTTTATTTTATTTTTCGTGTTTGCGTTTTACTTGTTTTCACTTTTTTTTACTTTTTTTCACTTTTTCACATTTTTATTTTTTCTTTTCCCCATAGGGATTTGAATGGGGAGATCTTTAGATCTCTCATTCAATAGGAATCAGTACATGCCCTTTTTCTGTGGCACTGGTTTCCTATGGTAACTGTCAGTCACGATGCCGGGACATGCCCCCGGGCACGGCCGGGCATCGTGACATCACAGACAACCCGGGAAAGGGATTCTTGCCCTCCGTGCTGTCTGTCAGAAGGCAGGAGCTGCACGGATCGCCCCGATCCGTGCGCTGCTGCCCGCCGACCCGAGACCAGGAGGAGCGATCTCCTCCTGCGTCCCTTAGTTTTTTGCGACCCCGATCGTCGCGATAATTAAGGGGTTAACCCGGGCCCCCCCGGAGCGATCCGGGGTCGGGGCCGATGGTGCGGGATGGGCAGCTGTTAATATACAGTTGACACCCCGCGCCGATCGTGCGAACTCTGCTTTAAGTTTCGCGCGATCCTCAGGACGTACCCATACGTCCAGGTGCGTGCACCCCCAAACGACCTGGACGTATGGATACGTCTAAGGTCGTTAAGGGGTTAAAAATCCTTATTTTTCATATTAATATAATCCAGTTAATTCCTTAATTGAACCTAACAGGCTGTCTTATAATCATACACAAATCTACTACTGCTATGCTTTGATGGCTGCGTTCCTGCAGCTTCTTCATACAGCATCTTCACACTCTTATCAGCTTCTTCCAGATACCTTAGGATCACAGTATAAGACTTTAAGGATTATAAAAGTGCAAATAAGGCCAACACATTGTTTACCTCCTGTGCTGGTCTGTCATAAAATATGCATGCAAAACCACATTTCCACAAAGTCATCTTTAAGACATCATGATGCCTCATTGGTTAGCACTTCAAATGCAATATAGCGACTTGGATTGAAATCCCATAGAAGACAAGATTAGCATGGAGTTTACATGTTCTTCCGTCATTGTGGGGTTTACCTCCAATTACTCCGCTTTCCTTCTACACTCCAGAAACATAGTGCTAGGTTTATTGGCTTCCTATTAAAGATGTATGTGAGAAATAAGATTGTGAGACCAATGAGAAAAGGGAATGGTTTTTCTATACTTCATTTGTGTGATTTTGAGACAATCGTTTCTACTGGGTATTTTAATATGAATAAATTGCATTTCACTGCAGATTTGGGCGTGGATTAGCCTTGTATCCATCTACCTTCTGTCTATCTGACATGGTTTCGACACAGAATCCACATCAGTCAGTGACGTGACGAAGTTTGCAATGGAAAAATCTGTGTCACAGAAATTAAGCACAGATTCCTTTTAAATAAAGTAGGACATAGATTTTTGAACAGAATAAGGCTATGTTCACACGTTGGACTTTTCCGATCAGAAAAAGGTGGAATCCTCAGCAGAAATCTAAGATACCGTGAATTTCTGCTGAGGATATTTGCTTTATAAACGCAGTTTTAACCTCTGATTTGGACCCATGTTAACTCAATTTTAATGGTACTAACCCATGTCACTCCCCCTGGTCCGGGATCTAAGGAGGATCCTCTCGAAAGAGTGGACATTTTTTCCTGAATCATTAATTTGAAATTTGTGTGGAAAATCTTCACTGCAGTTCAAATGATTGACTGTGGGTTTCTTGCTAAAATCCGTCATGTAAACATACCCTATAGGTGATTGGGATGCACCTGGTTATACCTTCATTGATGATCTTGAATGCCCTATGTAGGTTCACCCATCTTTGTTTGATACCTACACTGCCAGAGACCCAGTAGGGATTAAAACTTTTGGATCTTTAAAATGGACTTGATTACCTTAAGGCCTCGTTCACACGACAGATGTGGCCGCGGGTTCGGCCGCGACTTTCGCCGCGGTTCCCGCGGCCAAACCTCGTCCTGACGCACGTTTGTGGTGCGGGCGCTGGGCATGGTCGCGGCACAAGTGGGGCGTGGTTTGGGGCGTCGCTTGCGGCGAGGGTTTTCCCCCATGCAAATTAGTAGGCAGGGGGAAAATCGCGCCGCCAGCCGCGGTCCAGCCACGCACCATCCGCGGCATTGCCCACGGCGACACCCACAGCAACACCGCGCAGCCGCTGCGCTGAGGACTCCGTGTCAGGAATTGACAGGAGAGTTCTCAAACACGTCCGGCAAGCCCGCAACCCCAAAGCCGCGGCCAAACCCGCGGCGTGTGAATATTAACACGGTTTCCCATAGGAAACCATGTTAATAAACTGTGCGCGATTTGGACGTGGTTTTGGCTGCGGAAACTGCGTCGGAACCCGTGGCCATAAACGCGTTCAAATCCTGCTTTGTTATTTACATATATTTTTATCCATTCTCATTTTTGTATGATAAGATATTTTATGGCTGCTTTAGATTATTCTGCCTTGGATTACTCCTCTTGGTCCATATTTCCTTTCTCTTTCATTACCCTTTCCTCTCAATTTCATACTTTAATATACTATTATAATGGTCATTTATGTATAATACATATTCACATTATCATTATAACATTATATGAATTTTTAGGCTCTCAATATTTTTGTATAAGTAATTCTACTCAATTGAAAGTAGTTTTTGTTGCACAGTACATATACACATTATTATCTTAGAGACATTACCATCAACATTTTTCTTTTTACATATTCACAATCAATATGTGACTATATTATAAGATTTTTTTTTTAAACTATATAGTTGTTTTTTTTTATATATTTTTTTAAAGTTTTCTTATGCACCTTACTCTCTCTGACTTCCCTTCTGTCTGATAAGACAGCAGTGAGAGGATTGCTTGATGGTTCTTCTTTCTGGTCAGCTCTGGTTTGAGAATTGTACAGTAAATATTATCAGCAATAGCCTGAATAGTGTGAAGACACTCCCCAATCCACCTGAGTGCAGAAAAAAATCACCCTATTTTTCTTTTATGTATTGCTTGTGGTCTAGTATAATCTTATCTATCCCTGTAGAGAGAAGAATAGAGCAATCATTATGTCATTGCCTACTTTTTGTGATAAAGCTACATAGAGATAAGTAGCAGATGAAGTAAAGTGAGATTAATCTGCCCTACCATTCAGACATTTTTTTCTCTAGCAAGAAAAGGACTATAATTTAAATGTAATTTTTAATTACAGTCTGCCGAAATGAAATAAAAATATTGTCGACAATTCTAAAACATTTTATTTTAGAAATATTGGTGGTAACAAAATACTCATTTCTAGTGTGCCTTTAATATCATATGGCTTATTTATCTGGGTCTCAAATTTACTGAATTGATAGTTGAATCATTGATTTATAATTGATGCATGTTTTTCATGTACTTACTGCTAAACTTACATAGTTAAATAGTTAATACAGTTGAAAAGAGACATATGTCCATCAAGTTCAACCAAGGGTGGAGAAAGATGTGGATGAGGGAAGGGTATAGGAAATTTTGAAGCTTTGTTTTCCCTACTGATCTAGACTTTGGAACCCATAGGGTATGAACCAGTCTGCGCTAAAGGAACATTTGATTCCTGATACCCAAATGGCCATCAGATTAGATCTACATTTTAACAAACATTTTATACGGCTACATAAGTTTTTAATATCATTTACCGTGTTTCCCCGAAAACAAGACGCCCCCGAAAGTGAGACATAGCAGAGATTTTGTTGAATTCCCTAATATAAGGCACCCCCTGAAAATGACATAGTGGAAATCATTGCTGCAGCTCCCCATACACAGGGCCATCCCTAAGGGTGGGCAGAGAGAAAGTTGGGGGGAGTGGGGGCGGGTGTTCCCAAGCCCCGCTCACCCTGAGAAACGGCCCTGGGGCATATTGTTGTTGCAGATTGTTGAAGGACTTGTGCAGGGAGGTCAAGTGACTGTGATGTCACCACAGGTCCCGAAAATCCCAGGACAGGAGACAGAAAGTGTACAAGTAAGTGAGGGTTGGGGGGGGGGGGGAGAATAATGATACCTATACACACACATCTCACAGGATGGCTGATGGGGCATGCTGGGACTTCTAGTTCTACAAGTCCCAGCATGTAACATTTGCCATCCTTTGAGATAAGTCACTGCAGCTGCCATAAAATGTCCTTTACATACATATATCCTATGGTTTGTGACTCTAAACTTTAAAATATATACACACACACAGACACACACTAGTATAGCATGCTATAATTTATTTGTGGAAAAATAAGACACCCCCTGAAAATAAGACATAGTGCATCTTTAGGAGCAAAAATTAATATAAGACGCTGTCTTATTTTCGGGGAAACAGGGTAGTAATAAGTAGTTATATAAGCCTTTCTTGAAACCCTCAACCTTTCTTGCTGTGACCAGCTACTGGGGCAGCTATTCCACAGACTCACAGTTTCTGATAACGAAAGCTTTTCTCCTGTGGACAGAGCCAGACTGCCCTACTGGATGTGAGCCTCAGGTCTGACACAAATACTGCCAGTTTTTAACCATATGCATGTCCCAAGGAGGTGGACCCTGAGCTCCGCATATTTTTTGACCAGGATTACCAGCATCCTGGTGGGCCCGAAACTCCCCGGCATGTTTCCAACTGTATGCATGTACTAATCACACCACCTGTATTGCCATGTCTCCTAGACTAAAAGTGTTATACCTAGGCCTGAGGGCTTTGGCCTAGAAGTTACTGGGAGTGGTGTGCTGGCGTAGGGGACATAATGACGTTACGCCTCCCCTCGCCCACACACTTAACACAAGCTGCGCAAGCTGCTCAGCGGGGAAACAGGGAGAGGTAAGTATTTTTTTTTGAATTTTCAACTATCAGAGGGCTCAATTTACCTAGAGGGGGCAATTATACCTTCGGGGACATGTATATCTACAGGGGGCAAGTATAGCTACAGGTGAGATTGTATACCTACAGGGGGCATGTATACCTAGAGGGGGTTTACCTTCAGGGTGCATGTAATACCTACAAAGGGCATGTATACCTACAGGGGGTCTTCCTACCTATAGGAAGCATGTATACCTACAGGGAATCTACCTATCTACAGGTGCTCTATATACCTACAAGGGGCATATATACCTACAGAGGATATGTATACCTACAGAAGGGTCTACCTACCTACAGGTGCTCTATATACCTACCTACCTACAGGTGCTCTATATACCTACCTATCTACAGGGGGTCTGTATACATGCCTACAGGGGGACTGTATACCTATCTACAGGGGTACTACCTACCTAAAGGGGGCATGTATACCTACAGAGGGCATATATATCTACAGGGGCATGTACACCTACAGGGGTCTACTTACCTACATACCTACCTACAGGGGGTCTGTATGCCTACCTACTTACAAAGGGTCTACCTACTTACAGAGGGTTTATATATCCACAGGGGTCATGTATACCAAAAGGTGGCATACTGTATATGCCTACAGGGGGCATGTATACCTACAGATGTTCTATATACCTACCTACAGGGAGTCTGCATATCTACCTACAGGGGGTTTACCTACCTACAGAGGGTCTATATACCTACATGGGTTCTACCTACCAACAGGTGCTATATATACCTTCCTACTGACAGGGGCTATACCAAGGAGGGAGTCTATACCTACAAGGTGTCTGCCTATCTACAGGGGCTCTATATTTCTACCTACCTACATGGGGTCTAGATTAAGGTGACCAGATGTCCCACTTTCGGCAGGATGGTCACACTTTCGGCCGCTGCGTCCTGTGGCTCTGGCAATGTCCCGGCAGGACGCCCAATGTTCCACTTTCAGTGGGAGATTACCAGTTCGTCATCGACTTCCGGACTGCTGCCATAGGCTCGGGGCGACAATCTTTTCAACTGTATGTGCCTCCTCTGGAAGAGTATACAGCTGAAAATGTTACTGCAGAGCGGAGAGCGAGCGCTACCTGCCCCGCAAAGGATTCTGGAAGGCTGCAAACCTATGTATCTATAACCTACTTGGGCGACATTTATACCTACCTACTTTATTGAAGCCTATAATGCCTGCTGTCGGGGATGAGTCACTCCCCATCCCCGACAGCAGGCATCCAACTTTCCTATAATAGCTTTTCTATATAGAGCCCCATTATGGGTATATAACCCCTCCAGAAGGTAGGTAGGTATGTAGGTGTTGGAAAAATAAGAATTCTAAGATAATTATGTGGTAAATTCTGCAGGAATAATTCGTGACCAGGAGAAGACATCATGATGGTCTAGGCTGAATGGAGAAGAATAAGGGAAAGGGAACGACTCCAACAGAAAAGACATCACCTGTGAGTCCTTAAATGTAACTGCATTGTCATCAGTTATGTGTTGGCAGAGCCTATGTACACTGGTAACTACCACTATATGGTCACTGTGTGGGGATGACATATAGTCTGTGTAAACCCTCCCAGCAGGTAGGTATATAGGTCTTTTCAGTAGGTAGGTATATAGCTCCTTGTTAGGTACATATATAAGTCCCATAAGTAGGGAAGTATAAAGGTACTCTTGGTAGGTAGATATATAGGCCCCTTTAGTACGTAGACAGGTATATATGGTCCACTACAGGTAGTTAAAAAAGTCCCTTACAGTAGAAAGGTAGGCATATAGGCCCCCCCCGAAAAAAATAAAAATAAATAGGTAGGTATATAGGTCAGCACAGCAAGTATAGCTTTGAAGGGTTCCCAGTAATTTGTTAGATATATAGGATCCCCAAGTAAGTTGGTAGTTATAAAGGCCCCTCCCAGTATATATATGACTCCCAGTAGGGATATACGTAATAGTGTCCCCCAGCAGATATATAGATAAAGGATATAGGACCTCCTGTAGATAGATAGGATAGTAGGGTACCCCAGTATGGTAGATATATAATAGGTTCCCCCAGTAGAGTAAATATATAATAGGTCCTCTAGTATGATAGTATAAAACCTCACATCTCTCTCCTGTTCCCCTACTGAAGCGATTACTGCCTCCGGTCTTCCCAGACCGATTTGTGGGCAGCGTGATGACATACTCACTGTGCCTGTGCTGGATACTCCGAAGGGATACAAGCCTGCTTGCGACCCACCAGAGTACTTCTCAGAGTAGGGAGCTCTCGTTCTCTGCTCCGTGGCAACGTTCAAGTGTCTGTGTGAGGCATTGGTCAGCTGTAATACAAAGTTGAAATTGGCTGGTGGGCCAAATCTTGCTAAATGGCAGGCCAGAGTTTGGAACACATGTCCTAGGACATATGATGCATCCAGATTATTCATACCCAGATGCCTAACTTTACATTATTATGTGGTAATCTAATTTGATTATATGACTTTATTAATGTTGCTGTCCAGTTTAACTAAAATTTAATTTTCCAGTTTATACTTCTTATGAGGTCATTATTGTAGAGCAACTATGGAGAGATATTTGGTGCTTCAATTTTATATCTATTTTGCAAGAAAACACATGCATGAGCATTGTGGTCTTTTTATAGCCTCATCAATGAACCTTTGCTGCCTGTCCTGCCTTTCCCGGCTTCACGATTCTGTACCTCGCTACACCTTGGCTGCCACCGCAAGCAAGTCATGTCATACGACCTGGTAGTGTTCTGCCGCAGAAAGCCCAACCTGCCTTGCGGCGGTCTCTGGTGAATAACGGAACTAATTAGACTCTGCTTCCAGGTGTGGTTTACTCCACTGCTTGCGGTGATCCAGTGGATCCATACCTCAGGCCGTTATGGTAAGCCTACTGTTGCAATAATGTTGTAACTTCATGGTTTTAAGCATGCACAATATACTTTAGGTCTTTATTATAGACATGGAGTTGTTATCTATACAAATATCTACAGTATGTACAGTATTTTCCTTGGGTACCTATATATCTTGCTACCTACTTAATAGGGGCCCTATATACCTACCTACTTCCTGTGGGGGTATTTATACCTACCTACTCACCTTCTGGGAAGCCTATATACACACTTACCTACTTAATGGAGGACCACCTATCTGCCTACCTATTTTAGGGCTGTACCTACCTATTATATGGTGACACAAAACAAGTCTAAAATTGGGTGCACAAAAAGTCAACTGGGGGTTACTGCTAGCAGCATAAGGTGTTCATTATTATAATTTTAGGTGTTATGGACAGAGGGTTTGTACAGAGGTGGGACACAGGTAGGGGGATGCAGAAAAGCTAACAAGTCTAAGATATTTGCGTGGTAAATTCTGCACGGACAAGTCATAGTTGGGAGAAGTTGTCATGAGAAGACAAGGGAAAGAATTGACTCAGAGAAAACTTCTCCTGTAAGTCACTGGATATCAATGGCTGGGTCAGTGCTGTATTCACTGTCATATGCTGGCGACCTGAGCTGGTGACTGACGGTATTGTTATTTTATTATATTGACCCTTGTATAATGGGAGCGTACCCTTGTCCTTGATTGTAAAAGCAAGTGCACGTCTCTCACTGAACCTGTGGTTAGGGGTTTCTATGCACCACTTTTATTTTCTTGTTTGTGTTCATGGTTTTGTCCATTTTAGAAAGTGGTGAAGTGCGTGACCAATGCAAAACTTGGAGGCAGATATTGTATATGGGCTTGTGGGGGATTTGTGTCAGGGCTGATTTTTAGTCCCAGTCTGGCCCTGCTTAATGCACTAAAGAGAGAAATAAGGCCTAAACTTGATGTGTGTAAATTATGCACTTTTAACAATCATAATTATATTTGAGAACTGCACAGAAATATATTTTAGTTTTATCAAAAACTTTTTTTAATCTGAAATGTTACTATAGGATCGAAAGCCTCCTGCTACTGTACCAGGACAGCCTGGAGAAATTCCCTGTTGCTTCATTTTCTATAGCTTGCTATAAAGAGCAACCTGAATCCGCTGTAACAACTACAGATAACAATGGGTATTTCGAAATGTTCACAGAACTGAATATTTATCATTTGAATAATCTCACAGCTTATGCAGGAGATGTTGACCTCTTTTGGATATTAATTTGCTTTAATGGCAACATATGTTAATTGGAATTAAAATATTCCACTTCTGGTGTTGTATGATTTGTTAAATAGGCAGTTGGGCCTTTGAGTATTGCTTTGCAACCTGTTTTGCATATGGTCTACAGATGTTGTGTGCTTAAAATTATACTTAACACCACCTGTACAAAAATAAAGAGAAAGAATTCTAGAAACAGTATTGTCTCATTAGTCATTTCATTCTATTTCAGAGTTGTTCTTAAAGGGGTTGTATCATTTCATTAAATGGTCTTCAGAATAAGGGGACAGTGAAAACAATGAACTTTGCAATTAGATGTCATTAGCAAAGCTGTCTTGTTATCACAGGATCCCTTATCTTCTGTTTCTGTTTACTCTGATATCCAGTGCTGGTCGGATCCCTCCTCCTTGCATTTCACTAGCTGAGAGCTCATTTACATTCTGTTCATCCCCCAGTTGGCTGTATTCACAGAGCTTGCATTCCTGCCTTTCACTCAAAGTAAGGGACCGGCACATTTTCACTCTGCACAGCCAGAAGAAACAGAATAACACTGCAGGGCTTCTATAATCAGGAAACCGCACAATTGAATGTCGATCCCTGCCTCTCCTGCATAGATGGGAGATCTGTGCCGTTCATAGAAAGCTGGATTCAACTGTAACAAATCTCCAGCTGTGAGAGGAGAAGAGATCAGTGCTCAGTCTAGATTGAATTCAGCCTGTGGTATGTACACAGCTCTTACAAAATAAGACTGATAAGGAGAGACACAGTGACATGTGGACTCAGAAATGGTGGGGGAGTCTCGGGAGCCAGCATGAACAGTGAAGGGGGGATGAGGTCACCCAGCTGGGAGGGGAAGAAACGCCCCTGCAATTCTAGAGTTGAGAAGCTGTGAGCAGTATGAATCAGCCCAATTAAAGAAGCGATACATCCCCTTGAAGATTGAGATAAGACCCAACTTTCAGAAAGAAAGTTTAATATTCTTCTTGACTGAAAGTAATGTCCAGCAGATTTAAGGTGGGCCCCCAAATTTAAGGTGAAACCTAGGTACCCCAACCCAATGCTGACTCTGAGACATTTACTAAGGACACAGAAATAAAACAGCAGGTAGTGCTACACTAACATAATTCCTGTAATATCGGAGATAAGTGTAGATACAAAAAAATTTCATAATTTGTTACAGGATTCAACTATTAACAATGTTCTATTTTGGACAATGTAATGAGCCGCTGCTTAGTTCATGCCCACAACCTTCCCCCCCACACTTCGTGGCTCTCCCAACACTTGTACCCACTGTTGTCAGGAGCTATTACCTCTCAGGAATTTAAAGGGGCAAGTGTGAACTACCTGTACTGCTCTCAACCTATGGGTTAGCCTATCTTATATTATTTTATTTGTTCCTCCCACACCTCTGTCAGATCTTTGGTGCGCTGCTTTGAAATTAATTGCATCTTGGTTCGTTTGCTGACCTTACCACATTTATGCTACCTTCTAGTGGGAAGAAAAAAAGAAGTGGAACCCTAAAGAGGAACTACCAAGGGTGGAAGTATCTCTGAAACTGAGATGTTTGTAAACTGCCCAGTGCTGCTGTGGTAAAGGGAAGGATGGGGGGGACAAATGGCACCATTGTGAATAAGTGATATGAAAATTGCCATGGATTTGGGAGATGAATATGAGCTCCAAATGTGCATGAAGGTGGACTGACACACAGTGGAGCAGCTCACCACCACAATGAACCAGAGGGCTACCAGACGTGTGTCTAAAACAACAGTTCAATGAATACTACTGCGTATAGGGCTACAAAGCAGACAGATGGTCATCGTATCTTTGCTAACAGTGTTGTATCAGCAGAAAAGGTTTACATTTTCAAGGCAGTATCAGAATTGGATTTCCTCTGATTGCCACAGGGTTCCCTTTTTGATGAGGCATGTTTTCTGATTGAATGGATGATCGTTAGCATGTCAGGCGGGAAACATCACAGAACAAATACCCTGCAACCATTGATGGAAGAAAACAAGCTGGTGGTGGCAGAGTTACTGTTTGTGGAATGGTTTAGAAGTATGCTTTGACCGCCATTCATTCATATGGAAGGCACTCTCAACCGATTTGGGTATTAATCCATCCTTCTAAATCACATACCACACATCATGCTGTTTGTCTTCCATGGGACAGTTGTTTCCAGCAAGACAATGCAACATATCACATAACTAGAAATGTCCAGCTTTGGTTGGAAGAGCTTGAGAGACTTTCAAGTACTACTCTGGCCCCCTAATTCCCCAATCGAGCATTTGTGGGATCACCTCGATCATTGTGTTAACTCTATGGATCCATCCCTACAACCTTCCAGCAGTGGTTGGGGTGCACTGCAGTCAGCACGGCTCTAGATACTTGTAACAACCTAACAGGACCTTATTGAATCATTCCTAGCTTGTTTAGCTGCTGTTTGTGCTGCACACAATGGTTACTTTGGATAGTAGCTGGTGTTGATAAAAATGTGACTTGACTGTGAATTTTCAAGACCAATACCATAGAAATGACTTACGGTCGAAGAAAAAATTCTCTATAGTATCTTCTAAAACATACATATCAGCAGAATTTAACACTGATTAAACAATAAGATCTAAAATAGACATCATAATGTAATCTCAAGCATTACTACTTTAACTACAAACTTTAAAATGAAATCTGTCACTTTACTTTGGAAACTAGAACACACTGAGGTGTCTCCTTACACCAGAGGTGCTAATGGATTTTTCTTCAGCAATTTGTCTTCAGTGTCACAGCCTCAGAGCAAGTGTTCTTTATCTCTACTTATTATGCATATCACTTCTGAATACAAATAAGATTTAGCAGACTCCTGTATGTGTTTCCATTTTAATGTGGCTAGATAAGTTTAGGTGATAACTGGAAGAGTTTTCAATAAGCATTCCAGAAATATGGAAAAATTAATTGACCTGTAAATGCTATGATGGAAAAAGGAAAGATTTATAAAAATCATAATTGTTCGATTACTGTATGTATTGCTAGATATCAATAATTTTCATGGCAGCCTATTTCCTACTGACTTGTCTCTGGATATTGATCGATGCAGTGTGATTTTTCGGTATTGTGTACAGATTACAGTCATCAATATTAGTCTTTTCTTTTCATGCAGTATAAAAGATATGTTTTTTTTTTAAAAGAATGAAGACTTTGGTATACGGTATACATTTATTATTTTTATCTAAATGCATAACGTCTTCTGTTTAAAAAATTACTTCATACACATGTAAAATACGGTAAATGTGACTTATCATTTCAAAGCCTGTGTCTATTTCTCATCTTGGAGTTCTCTCTTAGTTTATTCTTCTGGCTTTGAAGGTACCACAAGAATTCCCTTATTGGTAACTGACCCCATTTAATCACAGGTCCAGTGATCAAAATATGAGATTGCATGAGATTTTATGCTACATTAGGATACAACATACCAAACAAGGGCTAAAAGGGTTTTCCAAGATTTTTAAAAACCTCCCTATGTCTTATCACTGTGCTGAAATAGAAAATTAACCCATATTTACCTCTTCCATAATCTTTGGTAAAGGCAATTACATACCTCCCATGTGTCCCTATTTTGGAGGGACAGTCCCTATTTTTAACCCTTGTCCCTCTGTAAAGGCCCTCTTTTTCATTTGGAAAATAGATTTGCATCAATAAACTGACTATCTTGCTTTAAAAAGTATCTGATTGCTTCCTAGCTGTATATTACATAGCACCTTACTTAATATTTCATCATTGGATACAATGCAATCCTGAAAATGTCTCCCTTTTTGGCTGTCTACAAAGTTGGCATGTACTGTAAGTGTTTGGGCGTGGTTAGAGGGAATTTCCCTTTGGGGTTTGATGTCATGTGTGTTTGGGCGTTGTTAGAGTCGTGGCCTAATGTGTCCCTCTTTGCAATCTCTAACAGTCGCTAACTATGCAATTATTTTTAATATATTTTTCCTATGCTTTTAAAAGGTTTTTTCCTACCACCTCCCCCTTGCAAAAATATATTATTAACTCATACTTACCTCTCTTATCACCAACGTTCCAGCACTGCCAGAGCTTCAGTTCCAAAAGTCCATCACTGATGACATCACGTTCATGGATCACATGATGCTGCAAACAATCTCTGGCCTCAGCAGTCAAATATCTGCATGTACAGCATGTGACCACTAAGGATCTCAATGTCTTAGGTATTTAGGCTAGTTGACTCATCATACTAGAACTGTACATTTCTTATTGCAATAATAGCAAGCAAAAGGGACATGGCAATGAGAGGAAACTGACTATGACAGGATCATAAGGTGAAAGAAGAAAAGAAAGAAGTTGAGGTAATGACATAGGCCTGTACAATGAGAAAAAGACCTGGAGAACAAAACACCCTCATAAAATATCACATACATACTAGTATTTTATAAATATGCATTTCAAGGTCTAAAACAGGGGTGTCAAAAATTTTCACAGCGGGACACAATAGCATTATGGTTGCCCTCAAAGAGTGCAGTATGCCAAATGGTCACTAAAAGATGTCCTTTAACCCATTAAGATGCAAGCCTGAAAAGTACTTGTGTCCTTCTGTTTTAACAGTCGTAACTTTTTTATTTTTTAAGTGACGCAGTTGTATGAGGACTTGTTTTATGTTGGAGAAGTTTGCTGCAGAATTTTTTTTTATTATTATTTTTTTTATGCCATTCACATTTCACACTAAATAACCTGTTGGATGCATTCTAAATGTTATTACAGTCATGCAGATACCTAATAGGTGTAGTTTTTTATGTGTAATGTATGCACAATAACTTTTTTATTAAGTATTTATTTTTAGTTTATTATTTATTTTTTTTTCTATACTTTTTAAGGTTTTTTTTTTTACTTTTTTTTATCCTATTAAGGGATTTAACACTTTTTTTTTACATTTATTAATGTATTAGCATACATGAATATGCTAATACATTACCTTCTGTGTCATACTGACACAGGCAGCAGTCAAGGCAGCAGTCTGCCCTGACTGTAGGCTCACTATACAAACAACCTTGGGGCTACTCTAGGTCTCCAGGTCTGACTGTGCAGACGTTCCTCTGCTCCATCGGGTCACCGGAAGTCCCGATCACCCAATGGAGCAGAGGAATGAACTTTGAATATGCCACGGTCATGGACCACGGCAATCAAAGGGATAAGCGCTGGGGATCAGAGGTTTCCTCCGCTTCATGGTGCTTACACAGACTGCTTTAGGAACAGGGCTGTTAACCACAGCTCTGTTCCTAGCACAGCTGTGGCTCTGGGAGCCACAAAACTCCTTTATCTGCAGCGACGTCTCTAGATGTAATTGCAGATTAATGACCTGTCTATAGTCGGTGGGTGGTCATTAAGGAGTTAAGGTTAGCCTGTCACATAGGTTATGCTGTACTTACAAAGGACTGCACAAGCTATTTACAGACATGCTGTTTCCAGCAGTGTGACCCTTACTCTGTAAAATACAGTAGTTCCAGAACATTAAGGGCCACATGTATGAAAACTGTCTAGGTATAAAATTCACTTTT
>JAODAL010063709.1:0-19101 GCA_025379985.1 Phyllomedusa bahiana
GAGCCACACGCATATTTTTTTGGGGCATTACGTTTACTAAGTAAGGTATCCTGATGCCAGATTTTTGATGGGGCGAACTTTTTGGGGCACTTTACCTTATTTAAAGCGCATAAAAACTGCGTAGCACCACCAATTTTTGGAAATCCGCCCTATATTTCAAAATAGTCACCACTAGTGTTTTAGCGATTACATTTTAAATGTCGCATGGGGGCGGGTCGATACGGGAAAACCAATAAAAATATTCGATGGTCGATGATAATTATGGGGGTGACCATTAAAGTCTAGGGAGAGCAACAACACCTTCATTCTTACACCCAAACAGGGCTGGAGAAGCTGGAATTAAAATCCACAACAGTCAAAAGGGTAGTGCACATCTTAGGGAACACATAAGGTTATAAAAAACAAAAAAAAGTCACAGACCATTCACAAACCCCGTCCCCGTACCACAGCCTGACCCTTAAACCTGCATCACACACAAAATTAAAAAAATCCAGAAGGCAGTATGATTTGAACCATCATTTTCTTAACTGGAATTGAAATCCCTGTCCCCGGGAAGCAGCAACCCCAAACCTGCATGACCCCCACATTTAAAAAATGCCCCAAAAGGGTCTTTAACCACCATTTTAGTTGAACTGGACATTGACTATATTGTCCTGACCCAGTATGCCATTAAACCTTCTGACCCACAAATTAAAAAAGTGCTGGAAAAAGGGGGCTTTCAACCCCTTTTAGTTTAACCTTTTACATTGACTATAAAATTCCTGTACCACATAGGACCATTAAAAACCCTTCCACCCACAGATTAAAAAGTGCCGGAAAAAGGGGTCTTTCAACCACCCTTTTAGTTGAACTGGACTTGATATACCTGTCCTGGACCGCAGTATGACCATTAAACCTGTCGACCCAAGATTAAAAAGCCGGAAAAAGGAGTCCCTTTTTAACCCCCATTTTATTGAACTGGAATTGATATACCCCTCCGGACCGCTTTTGACCATTAAACCCTGTCGACCCACAATTAAAAGTGCCGGGAAAAAAGGGGTCTTTCAACCCCCCCCCTTTTAGTTGAACTGGGCATTAACCATACTCCGGGCCACAATGACTCTGAAACTTGTTTGATCCACAGATCACAAAAAGCCTATCTATTTTTGTCAGTGACGTATTTAGTATATTTTTTTTGGGAATGACATTTGTTTACAGAATTTTATTAGGGGAAATTTTATTTATGTTTTTTCATTTTTTAAAACATTTTGCTTTTTTTTAAGTGTGATAACATACAAAAAAACCCTCCTGCAGTTTTAAAGGTATTTTTTGGGACCTTCAAATTTACCTGTGGGGATACAAAATTGCTGTATTCACATTTAACTGCAAAGTGCTCTATCAACAAAGCTGTACTGCACCAAAGTGAAAAAAACACGTACTGAAAAAGTATACGGATAATAAAAGGTATTTTTTGGCACCTATCAATTCACCTGTGGTAACTACACAATTGCTGGATTCACATTTAAGTGCAAGGTGCCTCAATGAACAAAGCTGTAGTGCGCCAAAGTGAAAAAACACGTATCTGAAATGTATTCGGATAAAAAAAAGGTATTTTTTGGCACCTTTCAATTCACCTGTGGTGACTACAAAAATTGCTGTATTCACATTTAACTGCAAAGTAGCTCTATCAACAAAGCTGTACTGCACCAAAGTGAAAAAAAAAACGTATCTGAAATGTTTCGGATAATAAAAGGTATTTTTGGGCACCCATCAATTCACCTGTGGTAACTACACAATTGCTGGATTTACATTTAAGTGCAAGGTGCCTCAATGAACAAAGCTGTAGTGCGCCAAAGTGAAAAAACATGTATCTGAAATGTATTCAGATAATAAAAGGTATTTTTTGGCACCTATCAATTCACCTGTGGTGACTCAAAAATTGCTGTATTCAAATTTAACTGCAAAGTAGCTCTATCAACAAAGCTGTACTGCGCCAAAGTGAAAAAACACGTATCTGAAATGTATTTGGATAATAAAAGGTATTTTTTGGCACCTGTCAATTCACCTGTGGTGACTACAAAATTGCTGTTATAAATTTTAACTCAAAGTAGATCTATCAACAAATCTGGCCTGCGCCAAAGTGAAAAAACACGTATCTGAAATGTATTCGGATAATAAAATGTTATTTTTGGCACCTTTCAATTCACCTGTGGTGACTACAAAATTGCTGATTCACATTTAAGTGAATGGTGCCTCAAATAACAAAGCTGTAGTGTGCCAAAGTGAAAAAACACGTATCTGAAATGTATTCGGATAATAAAAGGTATTTTTTGGCACCTTTCAATTCACCTGTGGTGACTACAAAATTTCTGTATTCACATTTAAGTGCAAGGTGCCTCAATGAACAAAGCTGTACTGCGCCAAAGTGAAAAAACACATATCTGAAATGTATTCGGATAATAAAAGGTTTTTGGCACCTATCAACCTGTGCTGACTACAGAATTGCTGGATTCTAATTTAACTGCAAGGTGGCTATATCAACAAAGCTGGAATGGGGCAAATTTGAAAAAGAACACCTAACTGAAATGTATACTGATAATAAAAGTGGATTTTGCACCTAACAAAGAGACCTGCAGTTACTAGAAAAGATGTGTATCCTAATATAATTTTAGGCTCCCCAATATCCAGGAAATATTTCAATAGAAAACTGTTAATAATAAAGCTATTGCAGTGCAATGTCTACACAAATTTTTGGGGTGAACTATATCCAGTATTCTTTAAAGAGCTTGTCTGTGTTCGCCCACGGCCCCCCCCCCCTCACTTCCCCCCTTGACTTTACAGCGGTAGATGCTCCTTTAAAATCTCTACCTAACTACAAAAAATTTCTTCAAATCTCTGATCTAACTAAGTTTAAGGATCACAGCTAACAGTAGAGCTTTCTCTGTGAAGAAATAGAAAAATTTTCCCGCTAAAGCTGTTTGGACAGAGGTAGAGCGCACACATCCTACTGCTATGAGATGCTGACAGGACACTGATAATGAATAGGAAGGGCTGTTCATGTAAAACGAGGTCATGTGATTTTTCCAGCCAATCGCAACCATACACATCCCAGTCATGACGTCGCCCCACACATCTCATCCTGCCTATTCTGTAAGCTGATTTGCTGGCCGCAAAAATGCCCAGAAGCGCCGAAAATGGCGCGATATTAATAGATGATGCACAGATTTTAACCTAAATTATCGCACGATCTAAAAATTTCGATCAACATAAAAACCGTGCCGATTTCAACTTTGTCGATAATAATCGCTCAACACTGGTCACCACCCTTGGCTATGCATTTATGCCAGCAAGGAACAAGAGCTTTCATGCCACATGTGTAACAATCTACACCAGCAAAGGTGACCGACAGTTTCACACCTGCTATGACAGCATTGTTGCTTTAAAAAGGTTGTTTAAGCAGCTCCTCATTTATCTTCCCACCCATTTGGTGCAATTTTGTTTTGCATGAAGGAATTCAATTACACATCTTTGCTTTATATGCACTTTCATGTAACACTCCACTTTGTCAGACTGTGCATCTGCTGCCATTTCCATACCAACAACATCTGCTTATTTCATCATGGGACAGCATATCAAGTTTGCCCATTTCTACAGAACCCCAAACTATCTAATGCGGTTATTCTGACAGTTTTTCTTTAGTGGACAACTCATTTAAATAACAAATAACTAGCTCCTGGGACTCCATTAAAATAGAAAAATACTTATACTCACTTCTGAATGTTGATGTACAAGAGTAGCACGTGACCATTGCAGTCAATTAGTGGCTGTAATGGCAATGTTCCCATTCAAAACCAGAAGACCAGAGGAACGCAGCACTGGAGCCTGAGGAAGGTAATTATGTTTTGGTTTATTTTATCCTAATGGGGCCGCAGGAGCTGACTATTAGTTTTTCTCAAGAAGTGGACAACCCCTTTAATTGCTAAGGGAAAGTAGGGTCAAACATGTTGGACTTCAACGTGCACCATGCTTTTGTTCCCATGGGGGAAAAGTTGCAGCCAGAGGGATAGCAGCATCCTGTGTCCCTCTTCTTATTGAAAAAAATGCACACTTGTTCAAACCATGCATGTTAATTTGTTCAAGCCATGCTCAAGGAATAGCTGCCGAGAGTTTTGTAACCATGTGGCCACCTTTGCACATGATGTTGGGGAGATAATGACAAATGAAAGACATTTTTTACCACTAGCCGGACATGGATTTCAGTGGATCTCTCGATTGCAGTCCTGAAAAACTAAATGTTCCTAAGTGGCACCAAAGCTGTCATATTATTACTTGAATTACAGTTTGGTCATAGAAGTAGTTTTTCTTTTAAAGGGGTTGTCTCACTTCATTGATTCATCTCACCTCAGTCCTGTTTCCTTGGTTTCATATTGAATTCAGGGGTGTGTTTACTGGCTTCTACTAAGCTGCAGTTGAAGCCAGGCCTGTAGCTATAGCAACCAGTGCTGGCAGCCTATCATGAGAGATTGAACAGGTCTGTAGCTATAGCAACCTGAGGAGCTGATGCAGCCCATACGAGGGGATAGCTCAGAATAGTTAGGATACTGTTAATGGACACATACTGCAAAGTGACTTGTTTTTGCAGATCTTTAATATAAAAAGCAATCCTTGTAGTGAGACAACCCCTTTAATGTCAACCTCTTGAGCTGGAGAAGGTTGGGGTGTACTGTCCTTCAATGAGCTAAGTCCTATTACTTCTGATCAGATGCCCTCAGAAGCTACTTTCCAGGTGAGTATTGGCTTTGTCCTAGGTGGTCTACACTACCACTGCCCCTCACAGTGACACCAGTGATTTACTTATACCTATTAATCTGCATTTATGTATTCAGTTGATTGATTGCTATTAGCGACAGCCAATAGATAGGTATCATGTTGCTCTATAGCACTGAGTGAACACAATAATGGCAATCTAAAGATCAGCAAACAAGGGAATTAACAGTGCACTTTGTTAAAGAAAGTCCCAAATGACTATCTTTATTGCATTAATGACAAGCTACAATATCCCCACAGGCAGAGAAGCAATTAGACCATTGCAGCTGCAGAGCAATGAATGGAGACTAGTCAGAACTGCTAAAACCCCTTCAGGCTTTTGTTTTATTACCATAGATTTGTAGAACTGAAGCCAATAAGCTACACCAGGGAACTTTCTTGTGGGACAAGCACAACTTTGTGGGAAACCTATGTAAACAGATCCACAGGTATTTAATTTGGTTTCTACAGTGCTCCAGTCCTCATTGTAACCAACCAGATGTTTGATTTACAATATTCAACAAAAATGTACCTACTTATTGCACAGATTCTACCACCGGCAGATATTGCCTCAGTCCAGAGAGATAACATTTTGATGTCCAACCATGTAAAAGCATGTAGATGACCATTCGTGCTCCTACACAATTATGCCTTTGATCAGGTCTGTACAGCTCTCTGTAATAAATTACATGATAACAACTAGAGATGTAGGACCTGAGTGACTCCCGAGTTCAGAATCCAAAGAATGAAGGGAATACAGCGCTACAGCAAGGTTGATTGATATATAGAAGTATTCATCAGTACAAATGATGTCTTTAGTGTTGACATTTCTTGGCCCTATTAGTGAAGACCTTCCTGGTAGAACAAGTCTTTAACAAGTATCAAGAAATGGAATATTGAGCAGCAGTGACCGACATACCATATGTGCAATCCATGAAGCAGTACAGGGCCCATAAGCTAAGGGGGGCAATACCCTACTGCTTATTAGTTCGAATATCAGTACTATGTCTAACTTAAAGGGGTTTTGCCAGGACGTGAATTATCTGCTAAGAATCAAATATAAACAAGCCATGCTGAGCTGAAAGAGAGAGAGCCACAGCCAGAGCACAGAGCCATGCATAAGGGATCATGTGAACTGTTCACTCAAATAATCAAACTACAACTAGTGGATTCTGTATACAAAAGACAACACCTTTTTCCACAGCAGCTTGAAAGCTTCTTCAGCCTCTTGAAAGCTCCTTCATGTTCCCTGTCATCAGATAAAGCAGGGATCTACTCAGATAATCACACTACAACTAGTGGCTTCTGTATACAAAACACAACATATTTCTACCCGGTGCCTTGAAAGCTTCTTCAGCTCCATTTCATCAGATAAGAAGTGTTCTCTGCACAAGCCCAGCCAGCAGCTCTTGTCAGGTCGTATCTAATAGAAGCTTTTAAGTAACTAAGGGCAGGTAAGGCAGCCTGTAGCTCTCTCAGGCAGCAATTTTTGTAATCACATATATTTAGAAAAGTGATTAAATACGATTTTTGTATGATCCCAAGTCAACATTACCTCGTGGCCAAACGCATTTAAGGTATGCTATAGCATACATTTGGGCATTGTTAGAGAGTCAAGAGCGAGGTGTTGTTTGATTAGTTATTAGAGGGCAATTGGCCGATATACTATTTTCGCACAGACATGGCATGGAATTAAACACCAGCTGTGGGAGCTAGTCAGGTCACTTGTCATTCCTGCCCAAGTCATGTATTTAAGGTGGTATTCCTATAACACACATTTATGGCCTATCCACAGGGTAACTGGAGTAAAGGGGTCCCCAGAATTCCTGTTTCCAGTAGGGCCCACCAAACTCTACAGGATACCTCCTTAACAGAGACCCCCCAAAACTTCTATCTCAAGAACAGAGGTGCCCTGAACTCTGTTTCGCAGAAAATTGGCCCTCCTAAACACTCCATAATAGGGGGTTTCCCTGAACAATCCCAAATAGGAAACCTGAAATCCCATGACCTTATTTGTGTAAGCACCAAATGGTATAAAGTGGCATGCATTTTGTGACTCTCTCCATTGACTTTATAGTATTTCTGAACACAGCCAGGCAAGTATTAGGACCTCCTATGAAATTAAATGAGCCAGCCACCACACGTGATTTTGTCTTTATTTGCAGTAGCAAGTTTTAGGGATAGTATGGGTCCTGAGAGGTGAAACCTTGTCCCTGTCATCAGATATTATATCACCACCTGTGGAAATATGCTGTTAATTTTAAGCTGTGTAATACCCTTTAGCTCCAGCATGGTTCCCTTGGCTAGGCTTTAAGAACAACTTCTGTTTTCTCTAGTTGCTGAGGTTTTGGGTAGTGCTCTCCCATAGTCTGTTATGCTTGTGTGGTGTTACATACTAATCCCGTCCATAGTTTCCCGCCATTTTGGACAGTCCCGGAATCACTCAACTCTGGAATCCCCGTGCTTTGGTATGTGGGATTGGCACAAATAAAAAGGATCTGATGACAGGGCTTCTCTTTCCAACTGACCACAGCAGTCTTTAGTTTTATCTAGCGTATCACAGCGTGTCAGCATACCAAAACCAACAACAACTGAAACCCGGGTCGTCTAGATTCCGCTAACCACAATCCCATCCTCCGCTCTGCAGATGCTACTCCCAGCAAAACCCCACCTCCTGGTGCTCCCGCAAGAGCCAGCTTTAATAGGCCTTATAAGAGTCCAATATAAAACCTGTGCTGAAAAAGCCAGCCTAATAATTAGCTGCAACATCTACTCCAAGTTTCCGCACCCTAGAGTACTCTGATCCACAACTGCTGCTTCCCCCACCGAGGCCAGTTCAGTTAAGTGGCTACTTACCTTTCAGGTCACCTACTGTACAGCAGTTTAGTGGCAGAGCAATGCATTGAATTAAGTGAGTATTTCATCTCAGTATTAGATTAACTGCATATGTCAACTAGAGGCCTCTAATATTCTCTACCTATGGAGTTTTAAAAATGCACTTAAATTAGTAATAAATTAATACCTTGTTTTGATTGGAGTAATACATTAAAGGGTTTTTTTTTCACTATGTTGTTTTCCAAAGCCTGTTCTTTACAGCCATATCAGGCTCCTACTTTCTTGTTCAGACTGTGATGTTTTACAGCAGTGAATTGGCAAAATCACTCTGCATCCCCTATCCAAGACAGTTACAGTGGTGGCCAAAAGTATTGGCCCCCATTACTGCAAAAACGGAACTTTTGTGGGAAAAAAATTTAACACTAGTATGAGTATGATTTAGCAAATACCAAGCACTGTTTATAAAAATATATCCATGTATATGAGAGTTAGGCGTTATGTGAGCCTGCAAAGGCCACCAATAACAGCTACAGCATCTGATTGTGGAGAGATGCATCCATCAATACCAAACTCCCTAACTATTGCGTAATGTGGAGAGGAAAATGCAATCTAAGAACAGTCCTGTACAGTACAGAGAGTGGAGCTGAAAAATAGCGTTTCACAAGTCAATACAGTGAAATAAATACTTTACAAACATGGTCATGTGATTTAGCAGCCAGTGAGAACCTTACACCACATCGATGATGAATTTGACACTTCGACTGTGCTCTGGCACTGATATGGATGGGGCCGCCAAAAGTTCAGAAAGGTGATTGTAATGGCTGCCAAAAGTGCAGAAAGCACTGAAAAACTATTAAAATGTGCTATGTTCAACGCCATATCGAACTCGAACATTTAAATGAACAGTAAAGGTGTATTGTTCGGTTCGGTTTAAAAAATCGAGTGTTTCATCTCGAACTTAAAGGGTTTATCCTCATACAATAAATGTGTTCAGAATAATGGGAACAGAGAAAACAGCAAGTATGCAATTGGATGTGATTAGCAAGCTGTCTTGTTTTCACAGGATCCCTCATGTTCTTTTTTGGTAAACACTGTTCCCAGTGCCGGATCGGATTACCACCTCCTCGCATGTGATAGGCTCGCCATGCTGTGGGTAATTTACATGCTGTCCAGCCCCCTGTCGTATTCACAAGGAGCTCGTCATTGCCACCCATACGGCTCCGTGAAGTGCACCAGCTTCTGAGTCGGCATGCATGGAAATTTGTGAAATTGCTAATTAAACAGAGTAGATGTGGCAGCGGGGGAGAGAGAAGAGAAGTATCAGTGTAGTTTACGACGTATGAGTGCAAGGTTTGTGCTGTTCACTCTGGACAGCAATCAGTGGATAAGTTTCGAGGTATGCGTGTGTGTCTTGTGCTGTTCACTGACAGCGATCAGGGGTCCTGGCAGCAGAGATAGATCTTGTCCATGCAAAACACAACAGATAAGACGGTAATAGTTTTTGTTTCTGTAGTAGGTCAGATGTGAAATAATCTTCAGGAATATAGCACAGTGTGTGTGAGAGAGAGAAAAAAATCACCATCTCTCCTAGAATGTAAAGAGCAGCGAGAAATGAGATATGACACTATTGATTACACTTATCTTTTCACTCAATGAGTTCCTTAGTCCACCGACAGCTGAAACTCTCCCTTCCACCACCCCACCCCCCCGCTCACAGCCACACCCATTCAAATGAATTCTCACATGCACACTTTGGGGCCGTTTCTGCAGAGAGAAGAACTCCCCTGCTGTGAGGAGAAACACGGTCCCTTCCATTTCATAAGCCCTCTTTATCAACCATTATATAACGAAGTCTGCCAAATGATGAAACGATAAAACCCCCATTAACTTTTCTCGGACCCGGTTTGATCAAACACACTGATTATCCCTTAAGCTGCAATACAAAGTCACAAATCGGCATAATTGCATTTCTGCTGAACACCTAATAAAGTGCTAGATGTGAACTACACACAACACTTTTCTTAAGAATGGACCGTTAGCATTACCTGACCAGGACGGTTTTAAATACATATGTATTAACCTTAAAAAATATGACAACCTCGATGTGTCGTTCTCTGTTAATTTCTCCTGGAAATCAAGTTACATTAAAAACAGCTTATAAGTATAACCCCTTATTAAAGGTTCCTACAGAGGTCTACATTACCAAATACCTGTTGTTGGTGTCAGACACCCTGAGGGCCAACTTACCTTCTTACAAGAGTAATAGTTGTGTACACTATCAAGGTAAATAACAGCACCACGCAATGCAAAATTCTCCAAAAAGTGGCTTCAAAATTGTTACTTCAATGGGAAATATAAGCATTCACCACAACAAGCATGTCAGAGAGAAGAAGGGTGTAAGACGGTATTACCTCGTAATCGTATACAATTTGTAAACAAATCCACAAAACAACATTTAAAATAAATGAAAAATATTGATTTTTGTTAGCTAAAACATAAATTGAATGTAATAACTATTTCAACCAAACAGAAGAAAATAGAACTGGAGCAGCTACTTATTTCTTCCTGCTTCAGCAGATCATAGGGAAATTCTCCGCTCTTGTGTGACTCATGATTCATTCTCACAGAGGAGGGTAAATCTATCAATCTGAGGACTTGAGGCTGGAAAACAAAATAAGATTTTAACCATAATTCTATACAAAACAATAATCATTGTTATAATAAAATGAATGGACTTATGTTTGCCATCTTCCGTGAGATATGACACAAATAAGTTAAGGCAGCCAATATTATAATTTCCTCAAGCAAACAAACCTGTTTATGTTACACGCATAGGTCCATTAGTAAAAGTTGAATTTCTGTTTTGCCTAGACAATTTGAGGGACATTGGTGTAAACTTCCAGGTTAGCAGGGATAGCATTGGCTATGGGGCCGAACCCCACGGGATCTAACTCCACTTTGAGAAAAGATGCCATTTAAAGTTACTGTGGATCATGGAAGGGATGGAAGAACTGTAAACAAGTGTTTTTAAGAACCCCCGTCAATTCCCAAGTAGGCATAAGAACATGAGAACTTAACTGCAACTCTTCTACGTACATCAAGAGGCTCCTATTCTGGCAGAGACTGAGCCATCCTCGATCACCATCAATCTGAATTGGAGCCATGTTAATTCCACATTGTGGACACTATTTTTCATGGCAAAATCATGTCAAATGCTAATAGCAGAACCCAGGGCAGTCAACTGGTCACCTCAAGGACTACTTTTTTAAACGCTTCCTGATAGAGCCATATTAATTATGACCTACTGAGTTTCTTTTTCTCCTTACCTTCCAAAGCCATAACTTTTTTCATTTTCCATCTACATAGACATATGTACATTTCAGTGGAGTCACTTTATACCATGAAACTGTATAACTGGTTAACCAAAAAAAAAATCAAAGTTTGGGCAAAATGTAAAAAAAAACTTACATGTGCCATGTTTATGGGAATTTTGTTTTAATGAGCAGTTCACTGGCTTATAAAATTAACATTGTTATATATATTCTGCAGGTTGATACAATTCATGAGATGCCAGATAAGTTTTGCTCTACAGCTCCATGGTTGCTTGTTACCCCCTTGATAGATAATAATACAGACGTTTCAATATCTTCAATTTTATTTGAGGTACAGGTCCACCTCCTTTGTTGACTCTTGTAACTGACTAACTTTGTTTTTGTATTGTGCTTTTTTGGAAAGTGATGGTCTCATTTTGGTTCTGCATCCTTCAGTCTTGTTTAAGGCTATCACAATAAGTGTCAAATTAAGCTGTTGCTACCTGCTGTACCCTGTTCCTACCTACAATTTGTAGGGCTGGTCTCAGGATACAAATGAGTCTCCCTGTTATATAGAAAATTATATAAAGACATCTTTTTGCGACACGGTGAGCTTGCACAATGGGAAAATGTGCCCCCACAAGCGAAATAATTAAAGCATTAAGGCAATTTACAAATAGTTTTAATATTCAACTGTATGCATATATTTTAGCACTCCAGAGCACTATATCTTTGGTATATTTGCTTATGCAATGCAGACTTATGTTAGGCACATGAAAGTTGGCGTGTTAACTAGCGTTGAGCCAAACCGTTTGGAAAGTGGGTCGTTCGGCATGAACGTTACTGGTCTTCCGCACCGATCATAACCGAAAGTTTTTTCACGCAAGTCTGTAAACATTCAGGTTTCGGCGCAAGGGCGTTCGGCCTGCCTTTTTTCAGCTGCTTTCTTCAGTTTTTGGCAGCCAGCCAATCAGTGCAGAGCACACAGGGGGGGAGGGGGGAGGCAAAAAGCGTCACCAGTGTGAGGTTGAGGATCTCCTTGACTGCTAAAATCACATGTCCGTCTTAAGTGTATGTCACTCTATTCCCTGTTGAACGCCATTTCCCACCTTACTCTCTGTAGTGAACACACTCGCTGTTGCCGTGCTGCTGTTTGCCAGCAGGCAGAAATATCCATTTAATAGCAATTAAACACAGTAAAAGCTGCTAGTGAGAATTACTCATGGGTGGGGGTGGGGGGACAGCTAGCTTAGGAATTATACACGAGCAATATGAAGTTAGGTAGTTTTGTATATATATTTCATAGAAAAATATTCTGTTATAATCTATTTGCCCGTTGCAAGTATAGGTAAATTAAGACCACTTTGGTTATGCTGTTAGGCATGTCCCCACGGCATGGGTTTTCGGCTGTATTATTCATCCCTGTTTGCGTTTTTTCAGACCCCTGAAAAACCAAGCCCGAAAATGAGAACAATTGTTGCCCCTCTATGGAATAACCCGTGCAGCAGCTCCCCACGGCAACGGTTTTCCGACCGGCCCTCGTAACAATGTTGCTAGCATAATCTTCCGTCCGGTTTCCGGACGGAATCTGTGCAAGCCAATGTGAAGGGGGAGGGGAGGACGGGCGCAAAACAGGACAAATACCGGCCCTGTGCCGTGAGAACGCGCCCTTAGGGTTCTTTCACACGACCCCATTTCACAGATATTGCATAGAAAACATTCTGTTTATAATCCTTTCTGCCAATTGCAAAGTACAGGTATTTAAGAACACTGTTTATTTGCTGCCTTTGGAGTACAGTTCTTCAATTAGAGACTGTGAACAAATCTTGACTTTCTTTAATAATTTATTACTATTTGTCCTATTAAAAAAAATCTTGTTTTTTAAATAGTAAATTTCTTTCTTGCTAATTTATATTTTATTGATGCCCTAAAGTGTCCATTTTTGATGCTTTTGAAGTCCGTGCTACTATAAAAGAAAGTGATAGTCAGTGCCTTAAATCCCAAAAATCTGTTCAAATAATCATTTCTTCCTTGCTAAATTATATTGTTAGTGTCATAAGGTCATGTTTGCTAGTATTGGGGGTCAGACTCACTTGTAAAAGGGGTGCCAATAGCGCAGTACTCCTCAGTGTCCTAATCAGAAAGGGCCCAGTGAATATGTTTAAAAATAGGAACTGGTTATGGGTGGCGCCCCAATTGATTAAGGCTGCATGGGCCCTGACAACAGATAATAGATGACTAATGCAGCCCTGGCTACCACCTGCCCCTCCTATAACACGGCCCTGTCTACTAAACCCCATTTACCTTGTTGGGATGTTTCTAGCTCCACCACAACATTACAGTTGTTTTTCGGGGGCGGCGGCGTGTACAGGTAGTTGTGGGAGATCCATGTGTCATTTCCAATACCGGTGTCTTCTTATGCGTCAAAGTGACCCCATAGCAGCTGCTACCGCTGTACCTGCTATAGCTGCGCTATCCTCATCTTTTCAGTTAGCCATTAAAAGGAATGAAATTATTTTTACCTCTGAATTTTTTTCTGTGACTCTTAGGAGCCTTCTCACTAAGTTTTGTTCCACGTATCCATTTTAATACTGTTTTTTAGGATGCTAATTGCAGCTTCTTCTCACCTGTATGGGTATAAAAATATAACCTAACATCCTTCTCCCATTGCTTTTAATGGGTTCGAAGTTCGGTTCGAGTTCGACTCAAACTTCGAACCGAACTTCTCAAAATTCGAGATTCTACTCGAACTTGAACATTTTAGGGTTCGTTCATCACTAGTGTCAACGCCAAATTTCATACATGTTGCCCTGGATAGCTATATTATTTGTTAACATTCAATGTGCAGTTTTTAATCATCTAATTGTCCCCCTAGTAGTGGGGTGTGTGAGTTACTGCTCATTAATTATCTGCACCTTTTTATCTTTCCCAAGTAGCACAGGGGTTTATTTTGCCTCCTACTGGATTCAGTCTTTAGTGGCCAGCCATTGAGCCAGTAGGTAGGCCTATTGTTGTGTGTTTTTAGAAGTAATGTCCCCTTTTCAGTGATTTTTTCTGTAAATTGTCAGTGTAGGGACTCGTAAGTAATAAGGAGCCTTGCAAGCTTGCGTATAGTGGCCATTGTATCAACTAATACCTCATATTTGATATTTTTTCTCCCGTATGCATTTTCTTTGCCCAAAAGTACTGGGAGGCATAGGGTGTCCAGTATATTTGTTGCTTATTATGTAATACAAGCAGATATCAAATGTTGCAAAAATGATCAACACATTTTATTTTAAAGTCCATATATACATAGACTTACATCTGTAACATCTCATTACTTAACGTTTAATAACTGATGGCGGAGATCCATAGCAAAGTGGCAGGAAAACTCAGATGCACATTTCCAAACTGCGATGCCGCGACCGCATAAGGCCCTCTACTCCATCTTAGGATGCTTTACTGTTCGACAGGCGTCGCGTGACGCAGGGCAAATGCAACGTTCTGGGGACCTCCCCTTTCTCAAGCACGCGCTGCAAGCTACCTTATGTATTTATAGCCAAGCGCCTATAGGAAAATTTCTGATAGATTCTCCTACTAGCCAATTTACTAAGCCAACCGAGAGGAATGAATGTCCTGCCCAAGTGGGAAGGCTATCACTCGCCAATAATATTTGATGGTATAGTGAAAGCCAGCTTTACAAGAGTAATGCGAATTTTGTTACTAACAAACAAATATATCAGGAACAAAGACAGAAAATTAAAAAAATTTCCAAGAAAGAGTATATGAAAGGTTACACATGGAAGAATAGCACAAGAAATAGTCAAAATAGATCGTTCTGCCTTACTCGTAGACACAGAAAAAAGATGGATAGGGAAACTTGCATTTATTAGTACCTATGACACTCCACCAGTGAAATGATAAAAAAGAGCTATTAAAATAACTTTGGAGTATATTAAAAGCGAATAACAATTTGTGAAAATTATTCAAAGATCCACGCATATTTCATATTATCCGCAAGGGACGTACAATAGTAGCCAGAAAGTTTAAAAGTGACTAAAAGGAAAAACAAGTGGAAAAAAGGTTGTTTCAAATCCAGAAAGAAAGGGACTTACCCTGAACAAATTGTCAGAAATTGCAGCGAGCAATAATTAAAGGCCCGCATAAATCACATCCAACAAATGGCAGTAGGATATAGCCTATTAAAGTGTATTCACATGTGATGACAAAAAAATGTGATTTATATATTGAAGTGCTCATAGGGAAAGCATAAGTGGGTCAGACAATGAGGAGTGTAAAAACTAGTCCTCAATGAGCATCGCAGCAATATCAGATTGGCATTAAGGAACAAAGTTGTATGAACAGAGAGAGGTAATGAAGTTTGGAGAAGATGAGCGTAGCCAGACATTTTAATTAGCCAATAATCATAATGTGACTGAGTTGAGATGGGCTGGTAATAGAGGAGTTTTAGTGGCAAAGAGGGAGAATCGATTGAAATGCTTCTTTTACACATGAAAGCAAGATGGAATCTATGTGCTAAACACACATGCGCCAGCTGGCATGAACGAGAGCTGGGGTTCATAGAGCTTTTTTATAATAGATTAATATTATTAGCGAAAGTAGCTTTTTTCCACCTGTAGAAATTGTGGAAATGTAGATCTTGCGCTTGCCTATAAATAAGCATAAGGTAAGCTATCAGGGCCGTGCTTGAGAAGGGAGGTCCCCCGAAACGTTGCGTGGCCTGCGTCACGTCCGCCTGTCAAACATATGCATCCTAAGATGGAGAACCGGGCTAAAAGCGGTCGCACATCGTCGCAGTTTTGGGAAATGTGTGCATCTGAGTTTTCCCTGCACTTGCTTAGGATCGCCATCAGTATTAAACGTAAGTAATGAGATGTTACAGAATGAAAGTCTTGTATTTATGGGACTTTCAATAAATGTTTGATAATTTATGCAACAATTGAATCCTGCTTGTATAAATATAAAAAGTATGCATGGAAGGTTGAGGAGCCTTCAACACGGCGGAAGCATTGAGTGGCGGACAATTGAATTTATTTCTGCTACAGTGTTGAAAGAATTGAGTATTTTGTGTTGGACACCTAAAATGGGCTTGGAAGCCCGCCCAATCGAATATTACTGCCACAATAGGCTGTAAGCCAGCATGGTGTACCACATATATCTGTATAAATGGCACCTTTTGTATAGCCTATCTATGTGCAATTATAATACCAGCAACCACCCCCCTCATACATAGAAAGGCGTTGAGTGCTGTCTTATAGTATTTTTGCATTTGTGCAATCTCCCCATGTATTATACTGTGGCTCTTCTGCATATTGATGTGAACAAGTATCAATTCAGTGTGCAGTTTTTATTTATCATCTAATTGTCCAACTAGGGGAGGGGTGTGTGAGCTAATGCTCAGCATTTACCTGTGCCTGCTTATCTTTCGGAAGCAGCACAGGGGCCTTTGTTGCCTCCTACTGGGTTCAGTCTTTAAGTCAGCCATATAAAATGTAAGTAGGCCTTGTTGTGTTTTTGAGTAAATAATGTCCCTTTGTGCCACCAAAACAGCTCTGCAGCATCTTTGCCTCTAGCAGCAAACTCTTTGAATACTGTACATTGTGAAGTGCAGACTCCAAAGATTGGACTTATCTTTTCAGTATATCACACAGATGCTCTAAATTATTTAGATGTGAGGACTTTGGAAGCCAAGTCAACACCTTGAACCTTTTTGGTCATATTCCTCAAACCATTCCTGAACAATTTTGTAGTGTGGCAGGGACATTATCCTGCTGGAAGAGGAACATCAGGGAATACTGATGACACGATGTGGTGGACTTGGTCTGTACGAAGTTTAGGTAGGTGTTAGGTGTCAAAGAACATCCACGTGAATGCCAGGTCCCAAGGTTTCCCAACAGAGCATCACACGACATCTACTGGCTTGCCTTCTTCCCTTAATGTATTCTGGTTCCATCTCTTCCCCAGCTGAGTGGAGTACAAGTACAAGGCTGCTCTTATGATGTAGAAGAAAATGTGATTCATCAGAGTAAGCTACCTTCTTTCCTTGCTCTATGGTCCGGTTTTAATGGTTATGTGTCTATTATAGAAGCTTTCCGCAGTGGGAGCCGTCACCATGGCCACTTTGACAGCCCCACAAAAAGCAAGCTGCAGTGCATTGTGCGTTCTGTCGCTTATGCATCATTAACTGACCAGACAGAATTAACTTTCTCTTTGTGCACACTGAATGCCCATGACCCTGTTGGGGGTTAGAGAGGTATTCCAGCATTCAGACAAAAAACTTGAACGGGGGTTACTTGGTCATAACATACAGAACAAAAGTATGATACTAATCCTACGTCCAAAACTTTGCATTGTTGACATTTACAGTGACAAGCAAAAGGGTAACACTGTTTTGAACTTTTGACTTTCAGGCTCCTTATTTCACAATCCACTACAGCTTTGAATGTGAGACTAATATCATTTTATAGACAATCATGCTGGCTACCTCACGCATAAGTTTGACTTGCAACTATTTATTAAATGCTTAGTTATACAGATTCTTGTCATGTAAATGCATTGTTACTGTTTTGCTCTCATTGGTGGAACAATCTTTTTTTCTTGTATACTACAAATTACAACCTAACAGCTCAGTGTATTATTAGGTTGATTCCCAAGTGAAAGGTCACTGGTTCGAATCGAGGAGCAGCCATGAAGAAGATTTCCCCAAAAAAAGAGCAACCACATCATCCAGCTCATCGATAGTGGTTTCTCTGGCAAGAAAATTGCTAAACTGCATCATATGAGGCCATGAGAGTTAGAAGAATATGAAACAAAGACTGTTCATCCATTCCAAAGCCAAGAGGTGGACGTCCAGTCAAAATATTGGAGTGAAAAAGTTGGCTCATCACAAGCTCTATCAGTTCTGGCACGACAAACACGGCAGTGCTTTGTAATAGTGAGATTAAAGAGACCCATGCAAGAACTATGCATTACACAAGTCTGGAACCCAAACAAGTCAACCCAATCGAACACTTTTGGGAAGAGTTGAAGAAAAAGCTGAATTCGTACCCAAGTGAGTCGACCAGTATGCACCAACATTGAGAATGTGAAGAAGAGACCTGGGATTAGATTTCAGTTGAGACCTGCTTGAATCTGATCGAGAACATGCCCAGAAGGATTCAGGCAGTGTTGAAAACCAAAGGTGGATTTACCAAATACTAACAAAATAATAAAGCTTAAAGTTTAGATATTTAGGAGCAAGAAAGTAACAATACAGTTACATGACAAGAATCTATCTAAGCATATGCTAAATGGTTGCAAGTCAAATTTATGTATGAGATAGCAAAGATGATTGTCTATAAAATGATGGTAGCCTCATGTTCACAGCTGTAGTGGATTGTGAGATATGGAGCATGAAAGACAAACATTTAAAACATTGTTACCCTTTTTCTCATCATTTTATATTGCGCTGTTCTCTTCCCTTGTATTTTCCTGGCTGCTGTAGAGCAAGTCTCAACCCTCTCGTTCATGTCATATTGTGCTCTCCCTCTGCTGAGCCACTCACATAAGATCCTAGTTACATCCCCTACCACCCCATGCTGCTTCATAGACACATAGCTTAAATTCCTAGTGCTGGAACTGAGCATGACTGACCAGTAAGGTGAAACTGAACTACAGGTCGTATCCCCTGGTAACTATAAACATGAGATTGTGAACCATTAATTGGTGAGCGATTATGTGTGAAACTACTAAAAACATTTAACTGCTATATATTTGCGATTTTTACTTTGTATTGCACACTTTCAATAGAAGTCAAGTTTTTTATACCGGAATTTCAGTTTAACTGGTTGTCCTTCCTTGAACCACACTTGGTGGGTACAAAGCACTACATACCAGGAACACCCCATAAGACTTGTCATTTTGGAGAGGCTCTAACTATGGATGCTCATCTACGGCGACATGTATGAAATTTGGCGTTCGCACGGCAAATTTCATGCGCCTAATAACGGCATAGAATTTTTGAATCCGTTCTGCAGCGGGTCATAAATCAGGTGCATTCCAGCGCTCGACATTTCTGGCTCAGGTATAACACTTTGAAAGTGGTTTACCTGTTCCACTGAATGTGCCCAAAATGCGTAGCAAAACTTAAATTGTAGCTTGTACGGTTCTAGTGCGCCCCCCCTCCCCC